>WNWK01029149.1:0-2500 GCA_009830355.1 Cherax destructor | reverse complement strand
ATCGAACCATGAACACAGAGTTCCGTGGTTCGACCCCCGACACGGGTGGAAACGTTGGGCATATTTCCCTACACCTGCTGCCCCTGTTCACCTAGCAGTAAATAGGTAGCTGGGTGGGTCGCATCCTGCGGGGTGGTAGTATACCCCACTCAGGTCACACAATCACTCAGGTCACACAATCATTCGGGGTCACACAATCACTCGGGGTCACACAATCACTCGGGGTCACACAATCACTCAGGTCACACAATCACTCGGGTCTTGTGCCTTCAATACTGTTTAGTGTGATTTATCTTTTTGGTTAGTGTGTTGCCTTACCGCTTCCTCTTTATCTATCCTCCTTCATCTCACTGATAGCTTCACCCTGTCCTTGGACGCCTTTCTCGTCAACTTTCCAGTCTGGCTGTCTGTACTTACCGTCTCTGTCAGTCTGGCTGTCTGTACTTACCGTCTCTGTCAGTCTGGCTGTCTGTACTTACCGTCTCTGTCAGTTTGGCCTATTCTAGCCTTCATGCCTGTCTGCCTCTCTTCTAGCCTTCCTGTATGTTTCTCTGCCAGTTTGCCTGCCTACCTGTTTGTCTACCTGTCTGTCTACCTGCCTGCCTACCTGTCTGTCTACCTGCCTGCCTACCTGCCTGCCTGCCTACATGCCTGTCTACCTGCCTGCCTACCTGCCTGTCTACCTGCCTGCCTACCTGCCTGTCTACCTGCCTGCCTACCTGCCTGTCTACCTGCCTGTCTACCTGCCTGCCTACCTGCCTGCCTACCTGCCTGTCTACCTGCCTGCCTACCTGCCTGTCTACCTGCCTGCCTACCTGCCTGTCTACCTGCCTGCCTACCTGCCTGTCTACCTGCCTGCCTACCTGCCTGCCTACCTGCTACTAACACAGCAAGGCCTGAAGGATGTAACCAAAGTGCCAATACTAATCACTCGTCTTCGTGACTCCAGGTCGCAATCATTAGAGCACTTAGTGCGGAGCGAGGAGCACCAGCATCCCTCCCTCCCATCCCTTGCCATCTCCCGTCACCAGCACGGCCTCTGTCAATCACGCGGCACTCTGTCAATCACGCCGGCCTCCACCCCGCTTATTAGTCACAACTACCGCTGCTGGTGCTCTGCCAACACACCCTCTACTCTTCGAAAATTTTTAACTGACTTCGTGTTTTCAAGTCGCATAATGATGAGATGGTATTCAAGCGACGCATCTATTAACAAATGCTGTTTTAGCAATACTGCTGTGGAGGAATGTACTCCTACGATAAAATGGACTGTTAATGTTGCTATACGTAGCTTATTGATGAATCCAAGAAGTCGCAGCCATCCCTGACATCTTCACAGAGGATACATCTATGGCCTCATTCCCCACAGGGCTGTATGGTAAAAACAAATGTATACATGAGAATTATTACCCCAAAGGAGCATATGCCCATATCTTTAGCCATTTGATGGACTGAAAGGCGGTTTACTCACGGTTTTTGGGCGGATCGCCCACGATTCACCAGGTGATATGATAAATCTGCCTAAAGCAAATTATGCTTTCCTAACTGCGCAGTAGGTGGCATCTAGGTTTAAGCTGACTTACCTGGGTATTTGTAACGGACCCTTAATTCACACCCGGATATCGCTGTCTTGTTTGAAGAACGCTGCTGAAGAGTCACTGGCTTGTTAGACGACGCAAACTCATTGTCCCTTTACATTCTTCAATTTCAGTCTTTTTGCAGTAGCAAGAATATACCGCAATTTTATTCACTAAACGCGCTGGAACAGAGTTCTTATCCGATTTCCCGACGTTAATGGAGATTAAATTAGCGCACCGACGTCCACGACTAATGTCTTTGTTAGGTTACGTCCCCTAGCGTTGTATGACCCCTTCGGTGGCCGAGTTCACTCTCCCTCGTGCAGCCTCGTGCTTCCGCGTGAGCGACGACATCGTTGACATCAGCACAGTTTCAACAATTGCTACATGCTGCTACAAGGGACAATTGAAATGCTTGTGTTCACTAAATACTTCGATCACTGGAGCACATGATTGTAATTTCAAGTGTAGAAACTAATACAGCAGTTTCCTGTAATTTTCCTGTTACGGCAAAGAGTTACATTTATCTCAAATGTCTATTAACTCACATATACACTCGCTGCTACTTGGTCAGACAACACGTGACACACTGTGGTCAGTTCATCTGGTATGAGTTAATTTGTTTTCGCATCCAGACACGCTTCGTCTGGCCCTTTCTAAGGGCGGAAAGGGTAGGGCCCTTAACAAGGGTAGAAAGGGTGGATACCCCCCCTCTTTTGGAGAATTTTCTCCACACTGGGGGGCAGCAAAGGTTTACTGAAAGTGAACTACTCATCGCTTAACATTAATTTGATTTTCTCACTCGCCATCACTGCTGCTTGTCTTTTCTGAACAGCTTCAGTCTGTGTGGTTTCTGGAGAATCACTAATTTTATTTTTGTTTTCAACACTGTGTAATTCTAAGGCACTAATTTATCTATTGTC
>WNWK01029148.1:0-24682 GCA_009830355.1 Cherax destructor | reverse complement strand
TGGACCCATTATGTACCTCTGTAATCTTTTGACTACCGCCCACAGGATGGGTATGGGGTGCATAATAAAGATATCAAATTTGGCTCGGGACCAGTGCTAGTTTTAACTATAACATACCACTGAGAACGTTGAAAAAGCCCCCCCCCTTTGTTTTTCCCCATGCTAGAGAAAAAAAAAATTCCCCACGATGGATGAAGACAAGAGAAAAATTTTGGGGGTTTGGGGTGAAGACAAGAGCAAAACACGATGGATGGGGCAAAAAACCCCGGATGAAGACAAAGAGCAACCCCGGGGAAAAAAAGGGCAAAAAAAAACCCCAAAAGGGGGGAAAAAAGGGAAAAAAGAGCAAAAAAACGGTTGAGGGGAAAAAAAAGAGAAAACGATGG
This sequence comes from Cherax destructor, assembly GCA_009830355.1. Taxonomy (NCBI): domain Eukaryota; kingdom Metazoa; phylum Arthropoda; class Malacostraca; order Decapoda; family Parastacidae; genus Cherax; species Cherax destructor. Next base: position 24,296 of record WNWK01029148.1, on the reverse strand, counting down.
ATGAAGACAAGAGCAACACAGGGATGGATGAAGACAAGAGCAACACACGATGGATGAAGACAAGAGCAAACACACGGTTGATGAAAAAAAAGAGCAACACACGATGGATGAAGACAAGAGCAACACACGATGGATGAAGAAAGAGCAACAGGGGGTTTTGGGATGAAGACAAGAGCAACACACGATGGATGAAGAAAAGGAAACACACGAGGATGAAGACAAAAACCACGATGGATGAAGAAAAAAACCAACACACGGGAAATGAAGACAAGAGCAACACATTTTTGGGATGAAGAAAAGGGGGAAACACGATGGATGAAGAAAAGAGCAACCCGAGGGAAAAAAAACCCAAGAGCAACACACGATGGATGAAGACAAGAGCAACACACGATGGATGAAAAAAAAGAGCAACACACGATGGATGAAGAAAAGGGGGAAACACACGATGGATGAAGACAAGAGCAACACACGATGGATGAAGACAAAAGAAACCACGATGGATGAAAAAAAAGAGCAACATACAATGGATGAAGAAAAAGGGGGCAACACGATGGATGAAGACAAAGAGCAATGGAATCGACCCCACAGACTAAAAACTATAGGCCTATATTCAAAAAAAAATTTCCCCTTTATTTCTAAATATACAGGGGGTGAAATTTTAGTAATGTACTTTTTTAAAAATAGATATTACAAGATGGTATTGAAATTTAAACTTTTAAAGGGGAAATTTTAAAAATTAGTTTATATATTAATGGAAAAAGGGGATGTATTGCCATAATACCGTTTCTTTTTTTGGGGAAAAATTTTTTTGGCAAACTTAGACTAGCTTAAGAATTATGAAGCAAAAAATTGTAAAAAGGGGAATTTTTTTGTCATCATGTGAAAAAAAGGGGAACCCCCATATATCAGTAAGTGTTTTTTTTATGTGGATAATCTCCCCTTGCTATCCAAAATCTTGAAAAATTTTGGGACAAGAGATTATACTCGTTTATAACGACACAAAGCATACTCAACCCCTGCCAATTTGGCTTCAGGAAAAAAAAAAGCATTAACGATGCAATCGTAAAATGATAGCCCTTTTTCACAACACGGGGAAAAAAAAGGGAAAATCCCCTTGGGGCCCTTTTTTTGACCTAAAGGGAAAACTTTCGACACAGTAAACCACGGCATCCTACTCCAAAAACTTGACCACTATGAAATAAGAGGTCATGCACTTGAAAATAGGGCACAGATCACCCCCCGATGTTCCCCGGGGTCCATCAAAAAAAAGAAAAAATCAATGCATATAAAAGGCCCCCAAATTTGAATTCATTACCTGTGATTGAAAAAAAACCCCGTCTGAACCCCCAAATTTAAAACGATGCAAAAAAACCAATTTTTTCACCCAAACCTAGGTGCACAATATCAAACATTCCCAAAAAAATTGGGGTTAATCACAAAAAAGTAAAACCTATTAAAAAAATGCATTTTAGCTAACTGTTTCTATAACATTTCCCTTTTTTTTTATCTTTATTTACTACAAATACATGTACATGGTATACGGGGCCCAGCTGACATCAGTGACATATTACTATGTATATAGAAAGTCCTTGTTATCTGAGCATTGGCAGATTAGGTCAGGGGGCCCCTAGGTCGCTCACACCAGTCGACAAAAACCCCCCGGGACCCATTTTTTCTGAGGGGGGAAAATAGACAACAGGTGTGAAAAACCCCCCCAAAAATTTTTTTACCTGGCTGGGAATCGGGAAACCCGGCCCCCCCCTTTTTTCGAGGGTTTAGCCACCAGACCACCCCCCCTTGTACTCTTTAACTTATATAATGACCATATAAACTGAAATTGCAATGCAACTAATTGTTTTAAATTGTTTGATCTCATTCAACAATTACATTGCAACAATTAATAAATTATTATGTTCAAATTTTACAACTTACATACACAAATATACCTATTGTACATCAACCATAATTTTTTACCATGTAATCTACTCTTTAATTAGTCTTAAGAATGCCCACAATGTGCACAGCATATTAGGGCTTTTGGCATGTACACCTCATTTATACCTAACTATGTATCATGTCTAAATAACAGCATTGTATCATGTCTAAATAAACTATTATTATTATTATTATTATTATACTTCTCAAATCCTACCTCACTAATAGGTACCAGTATGTCACCAAAGACACATCCTCCTCGACACGACCACTTGATACCGAGTACCGCAGGGAAGTGTCCTTGGTCCCCTCCTCTTCCTCTTATACATCAATGATCTTCCCAATATATCACAACACCTTTTGAAACCAATAATTTTGCTGACGACACGACTTATGTCATCTCCCACCCAAATCTTGCCACGCTCAACACCATTGTTAACGAGACGAATTACTAAAAATATCTACATGGATGACAGCCACAAACTTACCATCCTCCTAAACACTTGTTATACTTAATATCATGGGAGCGCCAGCCGCATGATTTTGTTTCATATCTCTTTCTAACTTAAAGCTATACTCTCTAGTATGACCTTTCCTAAGACAATAGGTACATTTGACATTCTTCTTCTCAATATTAGACTTCTGTCTAGCTACAGAGACAGATTCAGGAATTTCAGATTTCCTGGTGAAGGTACGAGAAGTTACAGTAACAGGAGTGTTAGGACGGCAACGATCAGCTGATTTGGTTGGCCAACTCCTTGACACTTTTTAGTTACCATTTTCCTCTCAGTTTTAGTACGAACAATTGTGTGAGAAATTTCGTAGTTGTCAGATAATGCTGCAGTCTTTAGAATATCTGAGGCAGTGTGATCGATCAGATATTCCTGTACATTAGCAGACATACAGTTGTAGAATTCTTCATGTAACAACAGCTGTACGAGGCTGTCATAAGTCTTGCACTGGGAGGCTCTACACCACCTTTCAAATGCAAGCTTTTTCTCACGGGCAAACTCTACACAAGTTTGACCTTGTCGTCGTTGTAATGTACGAAATGCACGTTAATAACTTACAGGTAACAAATTATATGCCTCGAGAATGGTTTCCTTGACTGTGTCATAGTCAATGTATTTGGCAAATGACAAAGCAGCAGTACATGTTTGAGCTCTGCCAGTGAAAGCTGTGTGCAACAATGTAGCCCAATGCTTATGTGGCCAACTCATAGCACGTGCTTGATTCTCGAACACATCAAAATACGTGTCCAGGTCTGTCTCAAAAAACTTAGGAACCATTGAGGCAGCTTTCTGCACGTTAAATGTATCCTCTGAAGTAGTACTAGGCTGATCAGATCTAATAATCTGTTGTCTCTCGAAATGAACAGTTTCTCTATGGAACTCCTCCTCATTCAATTTCCTCTGTGCCTCAATTTGTGCAGTCTGCAACAATATTAGGTGTTCCATCCTCTCGAGTTGATCCTGAGAGATAGGATCATTGGGCAATGGAGAAGTAGGGAAATGAACAGTTTTATCTGGACGGACCTTAGGTCGGGCACCTAGTCTAGTCATCTCAATAGAGTCTAGATCTGGTCTAGTATAAGTAGACACAGGTGTAGCATAAACAGTACTAGTATGAGGCAGTTCCATACTTCCAGCTACACTCTGTACTAATGTCTGAGTCAGGTGGGAGGGTGTAAGAGCAAACTGAGTAGTAACACTATGCTCAGATACTTCTGCCTGAGTTGCTCTCACTTCTACATCAACAATTAGCGACATACTTCCTAATTGTGACACTAAGCTCTCTGTATCTGATTCTGAATCAGAACTCTCTGCATGAGCAGGAAACAATATATCTTGAATTAATGCTCTGACAGTTTCTGCGGTGTAATTTCGATTGTACGTCACACCCAGATACTTGGCTACCTGCCAACAAGTCTGAAGTTTTAAAGTACGTAACTTCGACAAAGTCAGAGTATCAATTAATTTTTTCACTTTCGCATACATCACGGAAATAAGTACAATATGAGAGAGTGATTATGGGAAGCTAGAATCCTAATGTAGGAATTTACTTTACAAGTTATACCAGTGTTGGTTGTCTTAGAGCCAGAGCTCATTAACAGTATTTCCATATCCTTGGATCAAGAGACTCGGGCAGGTACATACATCCACCTATGATGTTGTACAAGACCAAACTCCTAATCTTCAGATTAAGAAATTCCTCAAAGTGTTTGACCATAGAGTTACTAGTATGGCAAACTAGGCAATTTCTCCAACACCTTGGATCAAGTACCTCCCGGACAGGCCCCCATTAAGCAATCACCATATACAGTGGTACCTCGAGTTACAATATTTTTTCGTTCGAGAATGCTGTTCAAGTGCCATTACCAAACGAATTTATCCCCATAAGGAATAATGTAAAATAGACTAGTCCTTTCACACCCCCAAAAATATACTTACAAAAGCATTTAAAAAAATAAACTTACATAAAAGGGCGATTTTGGGGACCATCGTAACTCGAGGTACCACTGTATTGGCTTATTTTGGTGGTATCAGTGAGTCTCAAACTGAATATCAAAGGGTTTTGGCTAATTTTGATGGTATTGGTATAGGCAAAGATTTTGGTGTCGACCCCTCCCTACCATACATAAAAGTGTTATTCCTTTTATAACTGCATTGGTCCATTGGTGTTTTTAAAATGGATGTTTTCCATATTTCCTGATAAAAAAAAAATGTCAAACATTTATCTTGTTTCTAACAATATGTTTTCTTCTAAACTGATTACCCATACTTTCCTTGATAAGGTGTTTATTCTCCCGAGTGGAGTTATGTTTTACCATGTTTGTATCTACGTAGTACAGTAGACCCCTGGATTTCGTACTGCTCCCAACTCGAACAATTATGTAAGTGTATTTTTGTAAGTGCTTTTGTAAGTGTATTTTTGGGGGTCTGAAACGGATTAATCTAATTTACATTCATCCTTATTGGAACAAATTCGTTCAGTAACGGCCCTCGAACAGCCTTCTGGAAAGAATTATTGAAGAAATCCGGGGGTCCACTGTATATCATTTGTTTCACCTGCGATGACTGTGTCAGGTTGATAATGTGTCAATGCTGATTTTGTTGGACCTCTGCTGCATTTGATTAATCATGGATTATTGATAAGTGATCTTTTTTTGGCTGTGGCTTTAGGGATACTGCTTTGTTGCTTTGGTAACTGTTTCTCCCTGATTGGTCTAAAGGCAGTTGTATCTCTCTGATCAGTCTTAAGGAATACTTCAGCAATTGTATCTCTGATCAGTCTTATCAAGTGGTAGTCAGTTGTTCTGTGTGTTTTTCCTACGATGTTCTTCATGGCTCTGTTCTTGGATCATTATTATTTACTGTTTGTTAGTGGCTTAGCCTTGCTGTTGGATGTCTATAGGGTTGATTATTATTTTTATTCTGGTGATACAATGGGCCATCAGCAGCAACAGCCTGGTTGACCAGACAAGCACCTAATGACTATATTTACAATGACAACACTGTTATTGCCTTATTAATCTTAAGTTAGTCTTAAGTTTGCCCAAAATGCTCTGCATATAAAGAGACTTTTGGCATGTACACCCAATTATTACACTCCTTTGTACAAACATGTATCATGCTATAATTATTATTATTATTATTATTATTATTATTATTATTACAAACCTGGCCCATGGCTGGGCTCCGGGAGTAGAAAAATTCTTGGAACATATTAAGGGTACAGTAGGGCCCTACTTATATGGCAGGTTAGGTTCCAGGTTACTGCTGGAAAGCAGAACAACATTTTTTTCCACTTATAAATGCATATAAATGCCAGATAACAAATTTACACTAACATATATTAAGTTAGCAATAGAACTAGGTATTAACCCTTTGACTGTCGGAGGCTCCATTCTGAAACTGTCATTCTATGTCGCAAAATTTTAGAAAAATAAATAAATAATGTTTTCTTATGAAATGATAGAGAATCTTTTCCCGATGGTAATGGCACCAAAAGTACGAAATTTGATGGAAAACGTACGGAATTACACTCTCGCGAACTTAGCGATGTAGGCGATATATACGCATCGGCGAATTTGAGCCCTATTTTCGGTCAATTCCATTGTTACAGTCGACCAAATTCATACTAGTTCTTTAGAACTCCATTTGTTCTATCGATTGATTACAAGAAACCACCAATTTACCGATTTCAACTACCAAATAAAGTGGTCAGAAATTGGCAATTTGGCCAATTTCATGCAAAATAAAAAAGATGTCAATTTCAAAATAGGGTGCAGAATAAACAATGCAGACATTCCTGGCACTAAAATAAGATTTTCTCTGTTCATTAGTCACGTCTTTAGGCCCCTCTTATATTACTCTTGCTTTCTATTTTGATTTTTTATTCACACAAAAAATAAAAGATTTACTGTTATGCAGACTACTGCATTATTGTAAAAATGGTATAAATAATATCAGTGCACTTGTGTAAGAATAGTAGACTCACCAGTTGACGTGTATTGGACAAATAGCGTGATTTGTGTACTCTTGAACATTGGCAAAAATCGAACATTTCCACTATTTTGAGCTCAATTTCAAGGTCGTTTTCATCATGAAACTAATCAAAATCATCTCTAGTTCTGTAGTATGTTTTCCATTCTATCAAATGAGACCATGAAAAAGAGAATACAGTTATAAATACTATACGAAAATACACCTCAAATTCGCCGTTTTAATCCAAAAACACAGTCAGAGTTTTTTCTTTCTCATTATGCACTGCAGGATTTTTTTTATACAGCGCACACTGACCACACAGACCCATTCTCTCATATGTGGGCCTACCAGCTTTCTCCCGCTAGATTTGAAGCCGCTAGAATTTTTGAGTACATATACGTCCGAAACACTGGCTTGTAAGACGTATATATACAACCAAAACAGTCAAAGGGTTAAAAAACAATAAAAAGTAAAATACACACACAGTGCACTCATTATTTACCTCAAAATATTTGTAGTCTTAATGTAGGGTGAGAGGTGAGTAGTATTTACTGTAAGAAGTCAGGTGTGGTAGCCCTCCTGGCCATCCCACCCACCCACACATAATATACTACGATGCTTAACCCTTAAACTGTCCACACGTAGATATACGTTCACCTGCGTACTGCTCCGAATATTTTGAAAAAAAAATAATTTTTTGTTAAATGAAGAGCGCATTTTTATAAACAGGATAGGCTAAACAAAAAAAATTTAGGGCCAGTACTTACCGAGATATAAGCCCGCCAATTTTGTGCTGGATGCTCACCTGACGGCAACATCAAGTCCTGCCGCTTGCAGAAGTATTGCCGATATACTTTTTTTCTAGTTTTCATTTTAATTTATAATTTATAATTTGTTCTAACACTAATATTATGTACTGAAATAGTACTCAAATAGTCACAATCACACCAACAGGTGAACATTTTCGCCTACCTTGGTCATTTACTATTGTCTATAAATATATACGAAGTATTTATAGGTCCCAGCAATGTTTTAGACATCCAGGAGTATATATGAAACTTCTTGAAGAATGTTGTTATGACAATTGCCAGATAACTACTGATAAGGCAGTGACATTGATGAATGAATGTGTGCAGGGAACTCTTGCTCTTTCACTCTGTATCTATCTATCTGTCTGTCTGTCTGTCTGTCTGTATGTCTGTCTGTCTGTCTGTCTGTCTGTCTGTCTGTCTGTCTATCTGTCTATCTGTCTGTATCTGTCTGTCTGAATTTGTTTGTCTGTATCTGTCTGTCTCTCTGTCTGTGTCTGTCTAGCTCTGCTTATCTGTCTTTCTGTCTGCCTGTGTGCCTGGAGTATATGAAACTCCTTGAAGAATGGTGTGTTGACAAGTGTCAGATAACTCTTGACAGCCCAGTGACATTTGATAAATGTCAGCAGTGCTGGAGGGAACCCTCCCTTTTTCAATGTCTGTCTGTCTGTCTGTAGCTGTCTGTCTGTCTGCCTGTATCTGTCTGTCTGTTTGTCTAGCTCTGCTTATTTCTGTCTAACTCTGCTTATCTGTCTTTCTGTCTGCCTGTGTGTGTGTCTTTCCGTCTGCTTGTCTCAGTCTCAGAGTACGGCTCGTAAGCCAACAGGTATTATACACTATGCAGAAGTGACGATGCGTATTACTTGCCAGTCATGCTTATTATGCCTTATATATACAAGCATTGTATAGCACTTTGCCTGGAATTTTTGGGTTATCCTAGGTAATTTACACTATAATAACTGTACTTATGTGTACATGTGAGAGAGAGAGGGAGAGAGAGATATAGGACATATAGGTATAGATATATATATATATATATAGACAGACAAAGATATAGACAGACAAAGATATAGACAGACAAAGATATAGACAGAGTTATAGACAGATAGAGAGACAGCCAAAGCCAGCCAGCCTGCTGAATACATAAGAACATAAGAAAGAAGGAACACTGCAGCAGGCCTACTGCCCCATGCAAGGCAAGTCCATGTCACCCCCAGCTTAGACCAATGACCCACCTAGTCAAGTCACATCCTCTGAAGGAAGGAGCATGGCATCAGACCTAGTAGCACAAGCTAGTCAGGTCTAACTCACACCCACCCACAGCCACTCATGTATTTATCTAACCTATTTTTACTTTCCTCTTATAAGGGGAGTGTTAATGCGACATGACATCAGTGAATCCCTGGTGTTTGCCACAGTATTTGCTCTAGCTGGCACTCAATTGAACTGGTGCTCCCACAAGGTACTAAGTGGTCCCAGATATTTTTAATACTGCGCACACTGAGGGCGCCGATCCATTCTCTCATGTCTAGGTGACTCAGGCCTATCGCACTAAATTTGAAGGAATGAAAAATAAAACGTAGATCAACGTTCGGAGCAGTACGCACATGAACGTATATCTACGTGATGACAGTTTAAGGGTTAAAGTGCCCTAGAGTGATAAAATGCATTTACAGTACACTCATTACTTACCTTAAAATATTTGTAGTCTTAATGGTCTTAATGTAGGGTGAGAAGTGAAAAGTATTTATTTGTAGAAAGTCATGTGGGAGGTATGGCATCCTGCCTGGCCACCCCACCTACTATGACATTTGAAGCACCCTAGAGCGATAAAATGCATATTCAGTACACTCATTACTTATTTTAAAATATTTGTAGTCTTAATGTAGGGTGAGAGGTGAGTAAGCGGGATAAAAACGAATAAACGAGAGAGAGAATGAGTAAGATGACAGAGCTGCAGAGTACTTATGTAAACAAACCATCTGGTTTTGGTTGATACACATTCATACAAACACCTTACATTATGTACAAGTTGTCTCCACAGTGGTACAGTAGAATAAATAAAGACCCACACTTCCATTCTTGTGTAATTTTTAGAAGGAATGACGCTCTGACAAATTATTATTATTATTACAAGTTATTATTATTACAAGTTGTTATTATAATTACAAGTTATTATTATATAATTACAAATTATTATTATTATAATCATAAAAAATAAGTGCTAAACCCACAAGGTGAATAGCTATAGATAGTATGAAGGCATATGAAAGGAATAAATTTCTACAGTTAAGTAACTGGTGTTTGACTAGAGAAAACGTAATTCTTCCTACACTCATACACACCACTTGGTAAACAAATCTCATATTTATGTTAATTTTTATACTGTGGGTGTATGTATCATGTTTATTTGTTATGTAGCATGTTTATTATATAATTTTGAAAAAAATATCATAGATGGATTAATGGAAATGTCTATATTAATGTAATATACGACATTTAATGTGCCCAAGAGATTATATGGTGTCAAGACCAGAGAGACTCTTAGTGATTTTAATGTGTACCTGAATGCCAGCACAGTGTGTAAGTACAGTGGTACCCCGACTTACGATGGTCCCCAAACACACCCTTTTATGTAAGTTTATTTTTTTTAAATGCTTTTGTAAGTGTAATTTTGGGGGTCTAAAAGGACTAGTCTATTTTCGATCAAATTTCATAATTTTGGTGGCGTTATGATTAGAAAAAGATTCTCTATCAAAAGGCCTGTCGACCCCCAAAGGGTTACAACACTTGAAATGTTGGAAAATTTCAAGACATAATAGAGATGTGCTCATGGAGAATATAAACAAACTGGGTGAGGCGCGCCGTATTTGAAAGACTGCTCGCCATATAGCAAGTTTTGGTCATAATTTGAAATCACCATATTAATGGAAGGCCGTAAGGTGAAACACTGTAAAGCGGGGTGTTATGGGGCTATAGGACCCAACATGTATTGATGTAATTATGTAATTAAGTAACATGAATACCTAATTATATTGAATTGATCACAATTTTGCTTAATGAGGTTTTGAGGTCAGGCCACCCTTAAGACTTAAAAAGAAGCTGAATTAACCTGATTTTCTCAATATACGTAATAGGTTATAAATACACACATTTAAATAAGTAGTTTATAAAGTTGCATGTCTCATTGTAAGTAAATAAGATGTATTGTGGGTGCATGTAGATTGTGCAAGATGACAGTCTTTTGTTTTGTGTGTTTTGAAGAGGGAGAAGTCCTCCCTCTTTCTCTTTCTTCCCAAGATGGCTGCAAGGTAGAACTGGTGGTGGAGACTGGGCTTTGTTGATGTGTTTCTCGGCAGAATGGTGTGCCAGAAGTAAGGGAGATATGTGTTAAATTGAAGCAGCCAGCATAACCTATGAGTTATAGTGTGTCAAGACACTGAGGGTAGGAGTGATGTGGAGTAAATGGGGTGTTAAGAGTGGAGGTGGACCATGCCATGTGACTTGGAGATGCTAGTTACATGTGACTGCTATGGTACATGTTATTATGATTGTAAGATCTGTATATATATGTATATCCATGAATATATATGATATTTTTGTAATTGTGGTTTAAATAACCCATGGAGAGGGCTGGTTAAGTTTTTTTCAGATGCAGCAGAGAATCATGAATGTAAGTATCCCCCCTAGACTATAAGACCTTTAATACCCTATGCTAGAACATGTAGTGAGAACCTTGATGATAAAGTAAGGGAAAATAACATAACATGGGGGCCTGTCCGGGATAGTTATTTGACTGTTAAAATAACTCAAAACATTCTTTGAAATATATGTACAGTGGACCCCCGAGTTTCGTAAAAACTTCACTCCTGAAGTCTGCTCAAGTGCCATTACCGAACGAATTTACTCCCTTAAGGAAAAATTTCACGTAGGTTAGTCTATTTCAGACCCCCAAAAATACATTTCCACAAGAACTTACAAAATTATACTTACATAATTGCACGATTTCCGGGGTATTCGTTAACCGAGGGTCCACTGTACTGGTATGGGGTAACAGTTACATGTTTCTGGTAGGATAAAATTTACCTTGTAAAATTTACCAAGGTGGTGTCAGTGGAAGGTTGTTTTCATATATTAATTTACAGGTTGTTTTTCTCCAGAGTGGGGATAAAGGTTGAGTAACACATTTTGTTTGTGGTTATGGTAAAGTGCCATGTGAAAATTTTACATTGAACTTGTGTTATTTTCTGTACCTGTGGGAAAAACTTGTCCATTGATATTGTAAGAGGGAAGCAGGAGTGTAAGGATAAAAAATATGTCAGAAGATGAATCTTTAGACTTTTCTGGCTTCAGTGAGGAGGTAAATAATTCACCAGTAAACATGTCTGTTAACAGTGAAAATGGGGGATCAGCTACTCCAGGTGATAATGAAGAGAAAATCAGGTTAATTCAGCTTCTTTTTAAGTCTTAAGGGTGGCCTGACCTCAAAACCTCATTAAGCAATTCAATATACAGTGGAACCCCGGTTAACGAAAAAAAATCATTGCAGAAGCCTGCTCAAGTGCCATTACCAAACGAATTTACTTCCTTAAGAAAAATTGTCATTTAGGTTAGTCTATTTCAGACCCCCAAAAATACACTTCCACAAGCACTTACAATATTATACTTACATAATTGCACGATTTCCGGGGTGTTCGTTAACCGGGGTTCCACTGTAATTAGGTATTCATGTTACTTAATTACATCAATACATGTTGGGGTCCTATAGCCCCATAACACGGGGCCTTACTGTATTTTATTACATGTAAACTACATGCACTCTATTATCCAAAGAAATAAAAATTTTGAATTTTTAGTATGCAGAGCATTTCAGGCAAACCCTGATAAAGACATGGAATAAGCTAAGGAATGACACAATAGAAGCAAACTTCATATAGGGTTTGAATAAGAGAATCCTACTTATGAAATCCTCTGCCCTAACTGTTTTGCTGGATATTCGGTCTTCGAAGACCAATACGAATACAAGGATTGTCAGGGCAGCACAGGCTGGAGATTTTGGTGCCTTCACTGGTGGTGGTGTTAGTTTTCAGTCTGTGGGATCAGATGGAAAACTAACACCTGGATGCTTCATTGTCACTTGTTGGATACATTAACCAGATTGTTAAATCTGGCAGTTTTTATATTCATAATGTTTATGCAGTAAGAAAATACCTTGATAAGCGAGTGTCTTGGTCCTAAATCATGCATTTGTTTCCAAACTGATTTTTGCAATTGTTTGTGACTGGGTTCGACTAACTATGTACAGTGGTACCTCGAGTTACGATGGTCCCCAAAATCGCCCTTTTATGTAAGTTTATTTTTTTAAATGCTTTTGTAGGTATATTTTTGGGGGTGTAAAAGGACTAGTCTATTTTACATTATTCCTTATGGGGATAAATTCGTTTGGTAATGGCACTTGAACAGCATTCTCGAACGAAAAAATATCGTAACTCGAGGTACCACTGTACTTGCTGAGAACACTTCAGTCTGTACTGAGTCATACTGCTAGACTAGTATTTTCACTTCCCACTGGGAACCACAATGGCTCCCTATCAAGGCAAGAACTAAATTCAACTCTAACATTTGAAGTTATTAAGTGTAATGAATCCAAGTATAGGAGGGGCCTGTGTATTTGGCATCATCTTTTCAGTGTTCCATGTTTTCATTAGCTTTCAATTTAGCCATTGTTTATGTTCTGTGCTTCTAGCACTTTTCTACCGTTATCACTGTTTTCGTACAACAGTTGCATAAGGGAGGGATGACCGGCTCCGTATAATAAGGTAAGTATTGTATGTACTGTGTATTTATTATACTTTGTGTTTTTTTAAGCCTTGTTGTATTGAGCACTTAATATATGATGGTGTAAACATGTTATCAGGCACTTTAGATGCATTCGATAATGAAAAAATGATCTTTTGCACCCACTGATGATTTTCACTTATGGGGCTGCAAATCTTATAGCCATACAAATGGTGACCTCCTGTATGAGGCTCAGGCACATTTCTGTGAATTGCTGCTGTCCATTTAAGCTGATCGAACCTCATGCTCTTGGAGAAATTTTTTGCAGAAAGAATCTTATTTTATGTAGGTGCTGGGTTGCCAGTGTCTGTTGAAGGTCAGGAGTCTGGTCTTGCTTTCCAGCCACAGTTGCAAGTATGTACATCTCTTTTCTGGAGATTATGATCCTGATAATCACACTGTTACATTTCAGTGTAAAGCTCACTGTTTCTTCTTCATTGTTGTTCTTTTATTTATGGAAGAGGTACTCAACAACAAAATCCCAAATTATTATTATTTCAATAACTCTGCCATACACTTTACCTGGTATACTCAGCAGGCTTATTCCTGCATAATTCTTTCACTTTTTATTATCCCCCTTTTCTTTATATAAAAGAACTATGCATGTTCTCTTCCAGTCCCTAGGTACCTTCCCTTCTTTCACTCATATACGTCATTCATAAATCTACCCCATACATCCTCTACTCCCTCCTCATTACCTCTACTCTCTCCTCATTACCTCTATTCTCTCCTCATTACCTCTACTCCCTCCTCATTACCTCTACTCTCTCTAGTCCACCTTATACCAAACCTTGTACAACAGCTTCCCTACATTAGTATTGTGCTTCAACACACTAATTCAAAACTCCTTAAACACTCACTTAACACTTCCCAAAATCAATCTCTCTCTCTATCTCTCTTCTCTCTCTTCTTCTCTCTTCTCCTCTCTCTTCTCCTCTCTCCTCTCCTCTCTCCTCTCCCTTCTCTCTCCTCTCCCTCTCTCCCCATCCCCAGTGCATAAACACTTACTATAACCCACTTCTCACATCCAACCCTCATTTTAATCTTCATAATTCATGAATTATGAAGATTACATTACCTTTTTCCATAACTGATCATTTAACCCTTAAACTGTCCACATGTAGATATACGTTTACGTGCGTAGCTGACCGAATATTTTGAGAAAAAAATAAATTGTTCTTTTTGTTTAAAATGAAGAGTGCATTTTGTTTGTCATTCTCACATTTTGTAATACAGTAGACCCTCATTTAGCACGACTTTATGTTGCACGTTTTGGGTATTACACGAATGAAGAATTGCGGCACATTTTTATCTAACATGACGTAAACTTTATATTACACGATTCGCTGGAGGGGAAAAAATTTTGAGCGCGCGGTCGCCTGCGGTGAGTTAAACCATTGAGTCAGTGGGGGAGTCCTACTACTATCCCCAGCCACCCTCACCCACCCACGCATCCCTCCCAGCGTTCAGTTTGATTCATACGCGTGCAAGACGACAATAATCGGGAAGCTCGCTGTGTTTATTTACATACATTTTCTCATTTTCATTGCATTTTGATAAATCTTTGTACACATAAAAAGAGGTAAACATAAGTCTGACTGACTGACTTGACTGAATGACTTACTGATTTGACTGAATGACTTACTGACTTGACTGAATGACTTACTGACTTGACTGAATGACTTACTAACTTGACTGAATGACTTACTGACTTGGCTGAATGACTTACTGACTTGGCTGAATGACTCACTGACTTGGCTGAATGACTCACTGACTTGACTGAATCACTTGACTGACTTACTGAATCACTTGATTGACTTACTGAATCACTTGACTGACTTACTGAATCACTTGACTGACTTACTGAATCACTTGACTGACTTACTGAATCACTTGACTGACTTACTGAATCACTTGACTGACTTACTGAATCACTTGCTTGACTTACTGAATCACTTGCCTTACTTACTGAATCACTTGACTGACTTACTGAATCACTTGACTGACTTACTGAATCACTTGACTGACTTACTGAATCACTTGACTGACTGAATGGCTTAAAGTTAGACACTGTAGTACAACCATCGACTTCAGTACCAGAACCTTTACCATCCATCTCAGTCCAGTAGGGCCACAGCATAACTCTCCACTCTCTTTACAATCATCCACAAACATCATTACCCACAATTTAAGGTAAGAAATACTATTATTTCTATTGCATTTGTAGTCTTAAGCAGTAATATATCACAACAATGAACTACAATTACATACAGTGGACCCCCGAGTTTCGTAAACCCCGGAAATCGTACATTTATGTAAGTATAATATTGTAAGTGCTTGTGGAAAAGTATTTTTGGGGGTCTGAAATAGACTAACCTACGTGACATTTTTCCTTAAAGGAGTAAATTCGTTCGGTAATGGCACTTGAGCAGACTTCAGGAGTGAAGTTTATACGAAACTCGGGGGTCCACTGTATTCGCCTTCAATTTTTGCAAGATCTGTTGGTCTACAAAAAACTTGTTTGGCTTTTTGGGGACACCCAGGAACATAACCCTATTTTTCCCATAAGTTCTTCAAATTATCTAACACGATTTTACCCGACACGATGTTTTCAGGACCGTAACTACCGTGCTAAATGAGGGTCTACTGTACTGCACACACTGAGTGCACAGACCCATTCTCTAATCTCTAGGCAACTCAGGCTTATCATGGCAAGGTTAAAAGCATTTGAAAAAAACGTAGATCTACGTTCGGAGCAGTACGCACGTAAACGTATATCTACGTTTGGACAGTTTAAGGGTTAATATTACAGTGGACCCCCGAGTTTCGAACGCCTCCCAACTCGACCTATTATGTAAGTTTATTATTGAAAGTGCTTTTGTAAGTGTATTTTTGGGGGTCTGAAATGGACTAATCTAATTTACATTATTCCTTATGGGAATAAATTTGTTTGGGTTACCGAACGAAGAAAGTTCGAAACTTGGGGGTCCACTGTACTTCTACTCCTTCCTTAGCTTGAATTCCCTCAGATACGCCTCACCTAATCCCATTTTTACCTCTACACTGAAATTCTCCTTCCCTCCTCTCTACCCCCTCCCTCCCCCCCTTTAACTTTGCTTCACTTAGAACTTGGATGTAAGTAAGATTATTATTATTATAATCAAAAAGAAGTACTAAACCATCAAGGGTCATACAGCAGATGTAAGTAAGAAAGTTTATTTAGGTACAGGTACACATAAGGACAATTATCATACCTAATTTAACATGTGTAAGTTACCTAAGATGACCCAAAAAATTCGGACTTATTTCCATTGTATCAGTATTATTATTATTATTACTCATTTATTAATTATTATTATTCATTATTCATTTATTATAATAATATCCGAGCTTAATGTTTGTTCAGGTGGTTGTTTACAAAGGGTCGCCTCAGGTTCGTCGCATCGTTCAGAGTCAGATGAGAGCAACCAAGCTGAATGTGCTGCTCACTACATACGAATATATTATAAAGGACAAAGCAGTGCTGTACAAGCTGCGCTGGAAGTACATGATCATCGACGAGGGTCACCGCATGAAGAACCACCACTGCAAGCTAACACAGGTTTTGTACACGTTGTTAAGTGCATCCATTTTTAAGACATTTCGTAGGTCATCACCTGTTAAAATAATACAGTGCTCCTCAGCTTATGACGGGGTTACGTTCCAACAAATCCATCGTAAGTTTGGGTTCCAGGCTACTGCTGTACAGGAGGCCCCCGCTTATACTGCTGTACAGGAGGGCCCCGCTTATAC
This sequence comes from Cherax destructor, assembly GCA_009830355.1. NCBI lineage: Eukaryota > Metazoa > Arthropoda > Malacostraca > Decapoda > Parastacidae > Cherax > Cherax destructor. The sequence goes on along the minus strand of WNWK01029148.1, from coordinate 7,435 downwards.
TGCTGTACAGGAGGGCCCCGCTTATACTGCTGTACAGGAGGGCCCCGCTTATACTACTGTACAGGAGGGCCCTGCTTATACAGCAGATTGGGTTCCAGGTTACTGCTGTACAGGAGGCCCCTGCTTATACTGCTGTACAGGAGGGCCTCGCTTATACTGCTGTACAGGAGGGCCCTGCTTATACATCAGATTGGGTTCCAGGCTACTGCTGTACAGGAGGCCCCCGCTTATACTGCTGTGCAGGAGGGCCCTTTTTATACAGCAGGTTGGGTTCCAGGCTACTGCTGTACAGGAGGCCCCCGCTTATACAGCAGGTTGGGTTCCAGGCTACTGCTGTACAGGAGGCCCCCGCTTATACTGCTGTACAGGAGGGCCCTGCTTATACAGCAGGTTGGGTTCCAGGCTACTGCTGTACAGGAGGGCCCTGCTTATACAGCAAGTTGGGTTCCAGGCTACTGCTCTACAGGAGGGCCCTGCTTATACTGCTGTACAGGAGGGCCCCGCTTATACAGCAGGTTGGGTTCCAGGCTACTGCTGTACAGGAGGGCCCCACTTATACAGCAGGTTGGGTTCTTGGCTACTGCTGTAAAGTGAAAATTGCTGCAAAGTGAATCATAGTTTGTTTTTTAAATTTCAGATGCATATTAAAGCCTGATAACATGTGTACGCTATCATATATTAGGTGAGCAATAGAGCTAGGCCTAAAAATTGTACAGTGGACCCCCTGAGTTCGTGATTAATCCGTTCCAGAGGGCGTCACGAACACCGAATATTACGAACTCCGAATCTATTTTCCCCATAAGAAATAATGGAAATAAAATTAATCCGTTTCAGACACCCAAAAGTATTAAAATAAAATATTTCTGTACATTAAATATACATTAAATTACACAGAAAACAATGAGACATGAAGAATAAAACAATAATAGCATGTCACTTACCTTTATTGAAGAGTTGTTGATGTGTGGAAGACGGGAGGAGGGGAGAGGATGGAAGAGTTGCTTTTGTCTGGAAGGGAAATCCCCTTCCATAAAGACTTCAGGTACCAAGTCCTTTCCCTGGGTTACTTTCCTTCTTTGTTTTTTAATGCCACTAGGACCAGCTTGAGAGTCATTGGACCCCTGTTGCTCAAAAAAGTGTTCCAGAGAGTTCTGTTTCTGGCGAATGTTTGGAATTGTGCCGGCGACTGGGAGGTGTGTTTGGGGACAGGACAAGATAGTCCTTCAATATTTCACTAATATCATCTGTACGACTTATTTCTCTATCACACTTCATCTAATATGGCATAATAAACAATATTAATAACATAGAAACATGACATATATGTACTCTAGAATGAATAAAATATCATTACGAATCTGAGGACTGGTGTTGTGATGTTTGTTGTTGGGTGTATAAGGGTGTTACAAAATGACACGATATCTATTAATAATAGACATCTCCAGTGAACACTAGAAAGGATAGCCCTTCTAGCATCCAGCCTGTTACTGGGCTTTTGCAACAAAGTCAGTATCCTGGTTCAGTTATCCGACATATTATATAGCTTAAGAGGATTGCAACTGATAGGGTACTAACCAAACAGATATTTAAAAGGTTTATTAACAAAGTGAGAAAATCTAGGGTAGCAAAGTAAATCAAATATAAAGATATTAATTAAGATATCAATTAGGAGGTTAATTAGGAGGGTAGCTCCTACACTGCTCTCATATACAATAAGTATGTGCTGAGGGCACATATATATATAGATGACTCAGAAGTACCATCAGGTACAATGTCAGTAATTACAATAATATATACAAATAAGAATAAATGTGTGTATGAGTGTGCTCCCGGTAACTCTAAGACTCGACTCAACCAGTGTACGACTGAACTTCTCTTAAGCTAGCTGCTCTAACAAACAGACAACCAGAACAGCTTGATTGTCCAGTAAAATGACCAATTCGCAGAACAGCAATATAACAGGCAACAGCAACACAGCGTCAGGAACAAGGAGATAGAAAATCGACCCTAACTGGGGACCATCAGTAGATCCTCCAAAACAGTCACAAAACTCCCTTTCTACTGAAGCTAGGTTCAGCATAAACAATCCCAAACTGTGGCAGTGCACAGATGCCTTATCGAATTAGGTCCAGAGCTATAGCTTGAGACCTGAGTTTTATCAGAGTGTCAATGTGACACACAACCCAGAACAACGTCAAAAATCACTGTCTAGTCTATTCTCTGTGAACAGAGTTACACAGAGTTCTAAGAAGTATGATTCGCCTCACCACCGAATGCATACTCAACCCAACAGAGTCTAAATGTCGAGAAAACAAGTAGAAATAAGAGTGAGGTGTTGACTCGACGATGGTCAGCAGGCCAGAGAGAGAGAGGGACGAGAAGCAACCACCCAGCTCAGGTGTGTTCAGCGACTGACTCCTCCCAGCAACTAGACGCCTGCAGTATAACAGTAGTTTGCCAACTCCAAGGCAGTTACGACACACTCGACAATAATATAAAATATTACATCCTACCTAATAAATATAGCTAAGTCAAATAGGTCAAATAAGTCAAATAATAGTCTAATAATAATATAAAGCAAGATATTAACGATTTAGCTATTATCGAGAATATCAGCAATATAAAATTATAGAAAATGGAAATATACAATATATATACATTGGGGCCCAATTCTGGGGGCGCAATAAAGGGCCACTGAAAGATACGCCTTAAATAGTGATGGCCGCCAGACACACGGCGGTGTTGTCAGTTGCCGTATATAACTCCAACAACATTGGAGGAGTTAAGTTTCGTTTTGTGCTTTTTCTATCGCTTAATAGCTTAACTTACTTGCTACACTGTTAATGCTACACTTTGTTGCTGGCTGGCACTATAGCATTAATCAACTCCTGCTGTTTTAGTATAACATATCATAGAATCACTGAATCAGACATTCTCCCTAGTGCCAGCCCTTTGGTAAAGGGCTGGCACTAGGAGCTTTCTTGGGGCTCATGGTGGCTTATTTAGCAGTTGCAAGCACTAAAAACAATGGAATAATGACAAAATGTATGGTATGAATGCGTGGGTGGCGGTCTCTCGCTGGTAAACAATGGCACACTGACTCTGAATGGAGTGTCAGGCCACGCGTACGTGTCCGGGACGAATCACGAACTCCGAGCTGATCGTGAACACCGAACCAATATTTTCGTGAAAAAATATCACGAACTCCGATTTTCACGAACTTCGATGGTCACGAACTCCGGGGGTCCACTGTATATACAGTACACTTAATGTATATACAGTATCTTAAAATACTTTCAGCCTTAGCTTATAGTGAGTGGTGAATATAATTATTGTAGAAAGTCTGAATAAATGAAGAATGGGTATAATTGAAAACCGCTGCAAAGCTCTGTAAACGGTGCCTGCCTGTATATATACAGCCTCTCCTCGCTTAACAATGGAGTTCTGTTCCTAAGATTGCATCGGTAAACAAATTCGTCGCTAAGCAAGGAGCATAGTACAGTGGACCCCGACTATCGGCCAGTCTGAGTATCGGCCGACTCGAGTTTTGATCGCTTTTTTCGGCCCAATTTTTGCCCGACTATTGCCCGTTTCCCCGACTATCGGCCCGCATACCAGACCTGTCCTCCTTCCCGCGCTTGCGTGCCTCCCCGCACAGGCGTCGTGTGCCAGTCTTGCTTTGTTTACCATTGAGTGAACATTACATTTCACAATAAATTCATTGTGTTTAGTGCTTGTTTATTGATTGTGACTGTGAAATAAGCCACCATGGGCCCAAAGAAACTTCATAGTGGCAGCTCTTTGATAAAGAAAGTGACAAACACAATAGAATTGAAGAAAGAAATTGTAGCAAAGTACCAAAGTGGAGGTGGAAGAGAGAGGAAAGAATGTGTCTTCTTCAGTGATTCACTGATTCTACGATATGTACGATACTAAAGCAGCATGAGTCGATAAAGGCTATAGCACCAGCCAGTGATAAAGTGTAGCATTAACAGTGTAGCAAGTAAGTTAAGCGATAGAAAAATGACGACACGAAACTTAACTCAATTGTTGTTTGAGGCAGTAATAATAATTATAAGAATATTATTATTATTTTTATTTCATTGCAAGTTTACATCGAGATTTTGTAATTACAATATTGAATTGAAGTGCAAAGAGAGCCACTATCATGCCATGGCATTATGGGCAGACTTAATCACGACTTATAGACTACTTAATACTAGAGAAATTGATAATTTTGTTATAATTAAACATAGCTTATGTTTATAGCAGATAATAAGTTTTCTCAAATTACAATTTGAGGATTTTACATTTTGACAAAGTGTTTTGTAAGATGGTTATATCAATAGTAAATATTGCAATTATATTATTGGTAAATAACACTGAGCATTGTTGAAAGTAGTTTACAGTATGAGTATTTAGTTTAGGGTGAGTAGGTGGTAGTAGGTTGGTAGACAGCAACCACCCAGGGAGGTACTACCGTCCTGCCAGGTGAATGTGAAACAGCAACCTGAAACTGTTTTACATGATGGTAGGATTGCTGGTGTCTTTTTTCTGTCTCATAAACACGCTGGATAACAGGTATATCTAGCTACTTCTACTTACATTTTAGGTCACACTACACAGGCATGCACATGCATATATATACATACACACATCTAGGTTTTTCTTCTTTTTCTTAATAGCTCTTGTTCTTTTTATTTTCTCTGTTGTTCATGGGGAAGTGGAAAAGAATCTTTCCTCCATAAGCCATGCGTGTCGTATGAGGCGACTAAAATGCCTGGAGCAATGGGCTAGTAACCCCTTCTCCTGTACACTTTTACTAAAAAAGAGAAGAAAAACTTTATAATACTGGGTTGTTTGAATGTGCGTGGATGTAGTGCGGATGATAAGAAAGAGATGATTGCTGATGTTATGAATGAAAAGAAGTTGGACGTCCTGGCCTAAGCGAAACAAAGCTGAAGAGGGTAGGTGAGTTTCAGTGGGGAGAAATAAATGGGATTAAGTCAGGAGTATCTGAGAGAGTTAGAGCTAAGGAAGGGGTAGCAATAATGTTGAAGGATCATTTATGGAAGAGGAAGAGGGAATATAAATGTGTAAATTCACGGATTATGTGGATTAAAATAAGGGTCAGATGCGAAAAGTGGGTCATAATAAGCGTGTATGCACCTGGAGAAGAGAGGAGTGTAGAGGAGAGAGAGAGAGATTTTGGGAGATGTTAAGCGAATGTATAGGAACTTTTGAACCAAGTGAGAGAGTAATTGTGGTAGGGGACCTAAATGCTAAAGTAGGAGAAACATGTAGAGAGGGTGTGGTAGGTAAGTTTGGGGTGCCATATGTAAATGATAATGGGAGCCTTTGATTGAACTTTGTATAGAAAGGGGTTTAGTTATAGGTAATACATATTTTAAGAAAAAGAGGATAAATAAGTATACAAGATATGATGTAGGGCGTAATGACAGTAGTTTGTTGGACTATGTATTGGTAGATAAAAGACTGTTGAGTAGACTTCAGGATGTACATGTTTATAGAGGGGCCACAGATATATCAGATCACTTTTTAGTTGTAGCTACAGTGGGAATAAAAGGTAGATGGGATACAAGGAAAATAGAAGCAGTAAGTAAGAGAGAGGTGAAGGTTTATAAACTAAAAGAGGAGGCAGTTAGGGTAAGATATAAACAACTATTGGAGGATAGATGGGCTAGTGAGAGTGTAGACAATGGGGTCGAAGATGTATGGGGTAGATTTAAAAATGTAGTGTTAGAGTGTTCAGCAGAAGTTTGTGGTTACAGGCGAGTGGGTGCGGGAGGGAAGAAGAGCGATTGGTGGAATGATGATGTAAAGAGAGTAGTAAGGGAGAAAAAGTTAGCATATGAGAGGTTTATACAAAGTAGAAGTGATGCAAGGAGGGAAGAGTATATGGAGAGAAAAAGAGAGGTTAAGAGAGTGGTGAAGCAATGTAAAAGAGAGCAAATGAGAGAGTGGGTGAGATGTTATCAACAAATTTTGTTGAAAATAAGAAAAAGTTTTGGAGTGAGATTAATAAGTTGAGAAAGCCTAGGGAACAAATGGATTTGACAGTTAAAAATAGGATAGGAGAGTTATTAAATGGAGAGTTAGAGGTATCGGGAAGATGGAGGGAATATTTTGAGGAGTTGTTAAATGTTGATGAAGATAGGGAAGCTGTGATTTCGTGTACAAGGCAAGGAGGAATAACATCTTGTAGGAGTGTGGAAGAGCCAGTTGTGAGTGTGGGGGAAGTTCGTGAGGCAGTTGGTAGAATGAAAGGGGGTAAGGAAGCTGGGATTGATGGGATAAAGATAGAAATGTTAAAAGCAGGTGGGGATATAGTTTTGGAGTGGTTAGTGCTATTATTTAATAAATGTATGGAAGAGGGTAAGGTACCTAGGGATTGGCAGAGAGCGTGTATTGTTCCTTTGTATAAAGGCAAAGGGGACAAAAGAGAGTGCAAAAATTATAGGGGAATAAGTCTGTTGAGTGTACCTGGTAAAGTGTATGGTAGAGTTATTATTGAAAGAATTAAGAGTAAGACAGAAAGCAGGATAGCAGATGAACAAGGGGCTTTAGGAAAGGTAGGGGTGTGTAGACCAAGTGTTTACAGTGAAACATATAGGTGAACAGTATTTGGATAAGGGTAAAGAGGTTTTTATGGCATTTATGGATTTGGAAAAGGCGTATGATAGGGTGGATAGGGGGGCAATGTGGCAGATGTTGCAGGTGTATGGAATAGGAGGTAGGTTACTGAAAGCAGTGAAGAGTTTTTATGAGGATAGTGAGGCCAGTTAGAGTATGTAGGAGGGAAGGGACTATTTCCCAGTAAAAGTGGGCCTTAGACAAGGATGTGTGATGTCACCGTGGTTGTTCAATATATTTATAGATGGGGTTGTAAGAGAAGTGAATGCAAGGGTCTTGGCAAGAGGTGTGGGTTAAAAGATAAAGAATCAAATACAAAGTGGGAGTTGTCACAATTGCTTTTTGCTGATGACACTGTGCTTTTAGGAGATTCTGAAGAGAAGTTGCAGAGGTTGGTAGATGAATTTGGTAGGGTGTGTAAAAGAAGAAAATTGAAAGTGAATATAGGAAAGAGTAAGGTGATGAGGATAACAAAAAGATTAGGTGACGAAAGATTGGATATCAGATTGGAGGAGAGAGTATGGAGGAGGTGAATGTTTTCAGATATTTGGGAGTGGACATGTCAGCAGATGGGTCTATGAAGGATGAGGTGAATCATAGAATTGATGAGGGAAAAAGGGTGAGTGGAGCACTTCGGAGTCTGTGGAGACAGAGGACTTTGTCTTATATAGGTGTGAAGCATGGGTGATGAATGTTGCAACAAGGAGAAGGCTGGAGGCAGTGGAGATGTCATGTCTGAGGTCAATGTGTGGTGTGAATATAATGCAGAGAATTCGGAGTT
>WNWK01029147.1:0-24683 GCA_009830355.1 Cherax destructor | reverse complement strand
TAGATTTTTAATGGGATTTTTTTAAAATGTGTAAATAATTTATAAATATTCAAAAATGCTATAAAACGTTATTTTATTGCATTTTTTGACGATTCAATTCATTTTCAAGGATTTTCTGAAAAACTGTTTTTTAAATAAAATATACCTATGAGAAAGCCTCCTGAAAAAAAATCATAAAATTTCGCTTACTTTTCCCATAATTTTCAATTGCAGTAGAAATTCTATATAAAGTTTGATAATCTAAATATTTTAGCTAAAAAATGAGTTTTGTCAGAAAAGCACTCAAACCGCTCTAAAACGTCGAAATATGCAATAAAATACCATTTTAGCACATTTTTCTGAGTTTTTAATGTTTCCTGTATTTTTTGAAAAATAATATGAAATATTCTATAATAATATTGATTTTCATAGATTTTTAATGGAATTTTTTAAAAATGTGTAAATAATTTATAAATATTCAAAAATGCTATAAAACGTTATTTATTGCATTTTGACGATTCAAGGCATTTTCAAGGATTTTCTGAAAAACTGTTTTTAGATAAAATATACCTATGAGAGCCTCTAAAAAATCATAAAATTTCAGCTTACTTTTCCCATAAATTTCAATGTGAAATTCTATTTAAAAGTTTGAAAATCTAAGTATTTTAGCTAAAAAATGAGTTTTGTCAGAAAAGCACTCAAACCGCTCTAAAACGTCGAAATATGCAATAAAATACCATTTTAGCACATTTTTCTGAGATTTTTAATGTTTCATGTATTTTTGAAAAAAAATATGAAATATTCTATAATAATATTGATTTTATAGATTTTAATGGATTTTTAAAAATATGTAAATAATTTATAAATATTCAAAATGCTATAAAACGTTATTTTATTGCATTTTTTGACGATTCAAGGCATTTTCAAGGATTTTCTGAAAACTGTTTTTTAGATAAATATACCTATGAGTAAAGCCTCTAAAAAAATCATAAAATTTCGCTTACTTTTCCATAAATTTCAATTGTAGAAATTCTATTTAAAAGTTTGATAATCTAAGTATTTTAGCTAAAAATGAGTTTTGTCAGAAAAGCACTCAAACCGCTCTAAAACGTCGAAATATGCAATAAAATACCATTTTAGCACATTTTCTGAGATTTTAATGTTTCTGTATTTTTGAAAAATAATATGAAATATTCTATAATAATATTGATTTTATAGATTTTTAATGATTTTAAAAATATGTAAATAATTATAAATATTAAAATGCTATAAAACGTTATTTTATTGCATTTTGACGATTCAAGGCATTTTCAAGATTTTCTGAAAACTTTTTTTAGATAAAATATACCTATGAAAGCCTCTAAAAAAATCATAAAATTTCGCTTACTTTTCCCATAAATTTCAATTGTAGAAGAAATTTATTTAAAAGTTTGAAATCTAAGTATTTTAGCTAAAAATGAGTTTTGTCAGAAACACTCAAACCGCTCTAAAACGTCGAAATATGCAATAAAATACCATTTTAGAACATTTTTCTGAATTTTAATGTTTCATGTATTTTTGAAAATAATATGAAATATTCTATAATAATATTGATTTTCATAGATTTTTAATGGGATTTTTTAAAAATTGTAAATAATTTATAAATATTCAAAAATGCTATAAAGTTATTTTATTGCATTTTTGACGATTCAAGGCATTTTCAAGATTTTCTGAAAACTTTTTTTAGATAAAATATACCTAGAGAAAGCCTCCTAAAAAAATCATAAATTTCGCTTACTTTTCCCATAAATTTCAATTGTAGAAGAATTCTATTTAAAAGTTTGAAAATCTAGTATTTTAGCTAAAAATGAGTTTTGTCAGAAAAGCACTCAAACGCTCTAAAACGTCGAAATATGCAATAAAATACCATTTAGCACATTTTTCTGAGATTTTAATGTTTCATGTATTTTTGAAAAATAATATGAAATATTCTATAATAATATTGATTTTCATAGATTTTTAATGATTTTTAAAAATGTAAATAATTTATAAATATTCAAAAATGCTATAAAACTTATTTTATTGCATTTTTGACGATTCAAGGCATTTTCAAGGATTTTCTGAAAACTGTTTTTAGATAAAATATACCTATGAAAGCCTCCTAAAAAATCATAAAATTTCGCTTACTTTTCCCATAAATTCAATTGAGAAGAAATTCTATTTAAAAGTTGAAATCTAAGTATTTTAGCTAAAAATGAGTTTTGTCAGAAAAGCACTCAAACCGCTCTAAAACGTCGAAATATGCAATAAAATACCATTTTAGCACATTTTCTAGATTTTAATGTTTCATGTATTTTTGAAAATAATATGAAATATTCTATAATAATATTGATTTTCATAGATTTTATGGATTTTTAAAATATTAAATAATTTATAAATATTCAAAAATGCTATAAAAGTTATTTTATTGCATTTTTGACGATTCAAGGCATTTTCAAGATTTTCTGAAAACTGTTTTTAGATAAAATATACCTATGAGAAGCCTCCTAAAAAATCATAAAATTTCGCTTACTTTTCCCATAAATTTCAATTGTAGAGAAATTCTATTTAAAGTTGAAAATCTATGTATTTTAGCTAAAAATGAGTTTTTCAGAAAAGCACTCAAACCGCTCTAAAACGTCGAAATATGCAATAAAATACCATTTTAGCACATTTTTCTGAGATTTTAATGTTTCATGTATTTTTGAAAATATATGAAATATTCTATAATAATATTGATTTTCATAGATTTTTAATGGATTTTTAAAAATATGTAAATAATTTATAAATATTCAAAATGCTATAAAATTTTTATTGCATTTTTGACGATTCAGGCATTTTCAAGGATTTTCTGAAAAACTGTTTTTAGATAAAATATACCTATGAGAAGCCTCTAAAAAATCATAAAATTTCGCTTACTTTTCCATAAATTTCAATTGTAGAAGAAATTCTATTTAAAAGTTGATAATCTAAGTATTTTAGCTAAAATGAGTTTTGTCAGAAAAGCACTCAAACCGTCTAAAACGTGAAATATGCAATAAAATACCATTTTAGCACATTTTCTGAGATTTTAATGTTTCATGTATTTTGAAAATAATATGAAATATTCTATAATAATATTGATTTTCATAGATTTTTAATGGATTTTTAAAATATGTAAATAATTATAAATATTAAAAATGCTATAAAAGTTATTTTATTGCATTTTTGACGATTCAAGGCATTTTCAAGATTTTCTGAAAACTGTTTTTTAGATAAAATATACCTATGAGAAGCCTCCTAAAAATCATAAAATTTCCTTTTTCCATAAATTTCAATTGTAGAGAAATTTATTTAAAGTTTGAAAATCTAGTATTTTAGCTAAAAATGAGTTTTGTCAGAAAAGCACTCAAACCGCTCTAAAACGTCGAAATATGCAAAAATACCATTTTAGCACATTTTTCTGAGATTTTAATGTTTCATGTATTTTTGAAAATAATATGAAATATTCTATAATAATATTGATTTTCATAGATTTTTAATGGGATTTTTTAAAAATATGTAAATAATTTATAAATATTCAAAAATGCTATAAAGTTATTTTATTGCATTTTTGACGATTCAAGGCATTTTCAAGGATTTTCTGAAAACTGTTTTTTAGATAAAATATACCTATGAGTAAGCCTCTCAAAAAAATCATAAAATTTCGCTTACTTTTCCCATAAATTTCAATTGAGTAGAAATTCTATTTAAAAGTTTGAAATCTAAGTATTTTAGCTAAAAATGAGTTTTGTCAGAAAAGCACTCAAACGCTCTAAACGTCAATATGCAATAAATACCATTTGCATTTTCTGAGATTTTAATTTCTATTTTTTGAAAATATATAAATATTCTATAATAATATTGATTTCATAGATTTTATGTTTAAATTTAATAATTATAAATATTCAAAATGCTATAAACGTTATTTTATTGCATTTTTGACGATCAGCATTTTCAAGATTTTCTGAAAACTGTTTTAGATAAAATATACCTATGAGTAAGCTCTCAAAAATCATAAATTTCGCTTACTTTTCCCATAAATTTCAATTGTGAGAAATTCTATTTAAAAGTTTGAAATCTAAGTATTTTAGCTAAAAATGAGTTTTGTCAGAAAACACTCAAACCTCTAAACTAAATATGCAAAAATACCATTTAGCACATTTAATTTTAATGTTTCTGTATTTTTGAAAATAATATGATATTCTATAATAATATTGATTTTCATAGATTTTTAATGGGATTTTAAATATGAAATAATTTATAAATATTAAAAATGCTATAAATGTTATTTTATTGCATTTTGACATTCAAGGCATTTCAGATTTTCAAAACTTTTTAGATAAAATATACCTATGTAACTCTAAAAAAAAATTCCTTTTCCATAAATTTCAATTTAGAAGAAATTCATTTAAGTTTGAAATCTTATTTTAGCTAAAATGAGTTTTCAGAAAACACTCAAACCTCTAACCAAATGCAAAAATCATACAATCATTTTAATTTTAATTTTCATGTATTTTTTGAAATTAATATTGAAAATATTTATAATAATATTTGATTTTCATAGATTTTTAATGGGATTTTTTAAAAAATGTAAATAATTTATAAATATTAAAAATGCTATAAAAGTTATTTTATTGATTTTTTTGATTCAAGATTTTCATTCAATTTTCTGAAAACTGTTTTTTTAGATAAAATATACCTAGAGCTCCTCAAAAAAATCATAAAATTTCGCTTACTTTTCCCATAAATTTCAATTGTAGAAGAAATTATATTTAAAAGTTTGATAATCTAAGTATTTTAGCTAAAAAATGAGTTTTGTCAGAAAAGCACTCAAACCGCTCTAAAACGTCGAAATATGCAATAAAATACCATTTTAGCACATTTTTCTGAGATTTTAATGTTTCATGTATTTTTGAAAAATAATATGAAATATTCTATAATAATATTGATTTTCATAGATTTTTAATGGATTTTTAAAAATGTGTAAATAATTTATAAATATTCAAAAATGCTATAAAACGTTATTTTATTGCATTTTTTGACGATTCAAGGCATTTTCAAGGATTTTCTGAAAACTGTTTTTTTAGATAAAATATACCTATGAGAAGCCTCCTAAAAAAATCATAAAATTTCGCTTACTTTTCCCATAAATTTCAATTGTAGAAGAAATTCTATTTAAAAGTTTGATAATCTAAGTATTTTAGCTAAAAAATGAGTTTTGTCAGAAAAGCACTCAAACCGCTCTAAAACGTCGAAATATGCAATAAAATACCATTTTAGCACATTTTTCTGAGATTTTAATGTTTCATGTATTTTTGAAAAATATATGAAATATTCTAATATATTATTGATTTTCATAGATTTTTAATGGGATTTTTTAAAAATATGTAAATAATTTATAAATATTCAAAAATGCTATAAAATGTTATTTTATTGCATTTTTTGACGATTCAAGGCATTTTCAAGATTTTCTGAAAACTGTTTTTTAGATAAAATATACCTATGAGTAAGCCTCCTAAAAAATCATAAAATTTCGCTTACTTTTCCATAAATTTCAATTAGAGAAATTCTATTTAAAAGTTTGAAAATCTAGGTATTTTAGCTAAAAATGAGTTTTGTTAGAAAAGCACTCAAACCGCTCTAAAACGTCGAAATATGCAATAAAATACCATTTTAGCACATTTTTCTGAGATTTTAATGTTTCATGTATTTTTTGAAAAATAATATGAAATATTCTATAATAATATTGATTTTCATAGATTTTTAATGGATTTTTAAAAATATGTAAATAATTTATAAATATTAAAAATGCTATAAAACGTTATTTTATTGCATTTTTTGACGATTCAAGGCATTTTCAAGGATTTTCTGAAAAACTGTTTTTTTAGATAAAATATACCTATGAGTAAGCCTCCTCAAAAAAATCATAAAATTTCGCTTACTTTTCCCATAAATTTCAATTGTAGAAGAAATTCTATTTAAAAGTTTGATAATCTAAGTATTTTAGCTAAAAATGAGTTTTGTCAGAAAGCACTCAAACCGCTCTAAAACGTCGAAATATGCAATAAAATACCATTTTAGCACATTTTTCTGAGATTTTAATGTTTCATGTATTTTTTGAAAAATAATATGAAATATTCTATAATAATATTGATTTTCATAGATTTTTAATGGGATTTTTTAAAAATATGTAAATAATTTATAAATATTCAAAAATGCTATAAAATGTTATTTTATTGCATTTTTTGACGATTCAAGGCATTTTCAAGGATTTTCTGAAAAACTGTTTTTTTAGATAAAATATACCTATGAGTAAGCCTCCTCAAAAAAATCATAAAATTTCGCTTACTTTTCCCATAAATTTCAATTGTAGAAGAAATTCTATTTAAAAGTTTGATAATCTAAGTATTTTAGCTAAAAATGAGTTTTGTCAGAAAAGCACTCAAACCGCTCTAAAACGTCGAAATATGCAATAAAATACCATTTTAGCACATTTTTCTATGATTTTAATGTTTCATGTATTTTTGAAAATAATATGAAATATTCTATAATAATATTGATTTTCATAGATTTTAATGGGATTTTTTAAAAATGTATAAATAATTTATAAATATTAAAAAATGCTATAAAACGTTATTTTATTGCATTTTTTGACGATTCAAGGCATTTTCAAGATTTTCTGAAAAACTGTTTTTTAGATAAAATATACCTATGAGTAAGCCCTCAAAAAATCATAAAATTTCTTACTTTCCCATAAATTTCAATGTAGAAATTCTATTTAAAGTTTATTAGTATTTTAGCTAAAAGAGTTTTGTCAGAAAAGCACTCAAACCTCTAAAACGTCGAAATATGCAATAAAATACCATTTTACACATTTTCTAATTTTAATGTTTCATGTATTTTGAAAATATATGAAATATTCTATAATATATTGATTTTCATAGATTTTATGGATTTTTAAAATTGTAAATAATTTATAAATATTAAAAATGCTATAAAATGTTATTTTATGCATTTTTGACGATCAAGGCATTTTCAAGATTTTCTGAAAACTTTTTTAGATAAATATCTATAGTACCTCTAAAAAAATAAAATTTCATTTTCCATAAATTTCAATTGTAGAAGAAATTTATTTAAAAGTTTGAAAATCTATATTTTAGCTAAAATGAGTTTGTAAAAGCACTCAAACCGCTCTAAACGTCGAAATATGCAATAAAATACCATTTTAGCACATTTTCTAGTTTAATGTTTCATGTATTTTTGAAAAAATATGAAATATTATAATAATATTGTTTTATAGATTTTTAATGTTTTAAAAATTTAAATAATTTATAAATATTAAATGTATAAAATTATTTTATTGCATTTTTGACATTCAAGGCATTTTCAGATTTCTGAAAACTTTTTTATAAATATACCTATGAAAGCCTCCTAAAAATCATAAAATTTCCTTACTTTTTATAAATTATTAATTTGAAATCTATATTTTAGCTAAAAATGAGTTTGTCAGAAAAGCACTCAAACTCTAAAACGTCGAAATATGCAATAAAATACCATTTTAGCACATTTTTCAGATTTTAATGTTTCATGTATTTTTGAAAATAATATGAAATATTCTATATAATATTGATTTTCATAGATTTTTAATGGATTTTTAAAATGTAAATAATTTATAAATATTAAAAAATTAAAGTTATTTTATTGCATTTTTGACGATTCAAGATTTCAAGATTTTCTGAAAACTGTTTTTTTAGATAAAATATACCATGAGAAGCCTCCTAAAAAAAAATATAAAATTTGCTTACTTTTCCATAAATTTAATTGTAGAAGAAATTCTTTTAAAGTTGAAATCTAAGTATTTTAGCTAAAATAGTTTTTCAAAAGCACTCAAACCTCTAAAACGTCGAAATATGCAAAAAATCCATTTGACATTTTCAGATTTTAATGTTTCATGTATTTTTGAAAAATATATAAATATTCTATAATAATATTGATTTTCATGATTTTAATGGATTTTTAAAATGTAAATAATTTATAAATATTAAAATGCTATAAAACTTTTTATTGCATTTTTGACGATTCAAGGCATTTCAAGGATTTTCTGAAAAACTGTTTTATAAATATATGAAAGCCTCTGAAAAAAATCATAAATTTCGCTTACTTTTCCCATAAATTTCAATTGTAGAAAATTCTATTTAAAAGTGTGATAATCTAAGTATTTTAGCTAAAAATGAGTTTGTCAGAAAAGCACTCAAACCGCTCTAAAACGTCGAAATATGCAATAAAATACCATTTTAGCACATTTTTCTAGATTTTAATGTTTCATGTATTTTTGAAAAATAATATGAAATATTCTATAATAATATTGATTTTCATAGATTTTTAATGTTTTTTTAAAATATGTAAATAATTTATAAATATTCAAAAATGCTATAAAATGTTATTTTATTGCATTTTTGACGATTCAAAGGCATTTTCAAGGATTTTCTGAAAACTGTTTTTAGATAAAATATACCTATGAGAAGCCTCCTAAAAAATCATAAAATTTCGCTTACTTTTCCCATAAATTTCAATTGTAGAAGAAATTCTATTTAAAAGTTTGATAATCTAAGTATTTTAGCTAAAAAAATGAGTTTTGTCAGAAAAGCACTCAAACCGCTCTAAAACGTCGAAATATGCAATAAAATACCATTTTAGCACATTTTTCTGAGATTTTAATGTTTCATGTATTTTTGAAAAATAATATGAAATATTCTATAATAATATTGATTTTCATAGATTTTTAATGGATTTTTAAAATTGTAAATAATTTATAAATATTCAAAAATGCTATAAAACTTATTTTATTGCATTTTTGACGATTCAAGGCATTTTCAAGATTTTCTGAAAACTGTTTTTAGATAAAATATACCTATGAGAAGCCTCCTAAAAAATCATAAAATTTCGCTTACTTTTCCATAAATTTCAATTGTAGAAGATTCTATTTAAAGTTTGATAATCTAATATTTTAGCTAAAAAATGAGTTTTGTCAGAAAGCACTCAAACCGCTCTAAAACGTCGAAATATGCAATAAAATACCATTTTAGACATTTTCTAGATTTTAATGTTTCATGTATTTTTGAAAAATAATATGAAATATTCTATAATAATATTGATTTTCATAGATTTTTAATAGGATTTTTAAAAATGTGTAAATAATTTATAAATATTAAAATCTATAAACGTTATTTTATTGCATTTTTGACGATTCAAGGCATTTTCAAGGATTTTCTGAAAAACTGTTTTTAGATAAAATATACCTAGAATAAGCCTCCTCAAAAAAAATCATAAAATTTCCTTACTTTTCCCATAAATTTCAATTGTAGAAAATTCTATTTAAAAGTTTGAAAATCTAAGTATTTTAGCTAAAAATGAGTTTTGTCAGAAAAGCACTCAAACCGCTAAAACGTCGAAATATGCAATAAATACCATTTTAGCAATTTTCTAAGATTTTAATGTTTCATTATATTTTTGAAAAATAATTAGAATATTCTATAATAATATTGATTTTCATAAATTTTTAATGATTTTTAAAAATGTGTAAATAATTTATAAATATTCAAAAATGCTATAAAACGTTATTTTATTGCATTTTTTGACGATTCAAGGCATTTTCAAGATTTTCTGAAAAACTGTTTTTTAGATAAAATATACGTATGAGTAAGCCTCTCAAAAAAATCATAAAATTTCGCTTACTTTTCCCATAAATTTCAATTGTAGAAGAAATTCTATTTAAAAGTTTGATAATCTAAGTATTTTAGCTAAAAAATGAGTTTTGTCAGAAAAGCACTCAAACCGCTCTAAAACGTCGAAATATGCAATAAAATACCATTTTAGCACATTTTTCTATGATTTTAATGTTTCATGTATTTTTGAAAAATAATATGAAATATTCTATAATAATATTGATTTTCATAGATTTTTAATGGATTTTTAAAAATGTGTAAATAATTTATAAATATTCAAAAATGCTATAAAACGTTATTTTATTGCATTTTTTGACGATTCAAGGCATTTTCAAGGATTTTCTCAAAACTGTTTTTTTTAGATAAAATATACCTATGAGAAAGCCTCCTCAAAAAAATCATAAAATTTCGCTTACTTTTCCCATAAATTTCAATTGTAGAAGAAATTCTATTTAAAAGTTTGAAATCTAAGTATTTTAGCTAAAAATGAGTTTTGTCAAAAAGCACTCAAACGACTAAAACGTCGAAATATGCAATAAAATACCATTTTAGCACATTTTTCTAGATTTTAATGTTTCATGTATTTTTGAAAAATAATATGAAATATTCTATAATAATATTGATTTTCATAGATTTTTAATGGGATTTTTTAAAAATGTGTAAATAATTTATAAATATTCAAAAATGCTATAAAACGTTATTTTATTGCATTTTTTGACGATTCAAGGCATTTTCAAGGATTTTCTGAAAAACTGTTTTTTAGATAAAATATACCTATGAGTAAGCCTCCTCAAAAAAAATCATAAAATTTCGCTTACTTTTCCATAAATTTCAATTGTAGAAGAAATTCTATTTAAAAGTTTGATAATCTAAGTATTTTAGCTAAAAAATGAGTTTTGTCAGAAAAGCACTCAAACCGCTCTAAAACGTCGAAATATGCAATAAAATACCATTTTAGCACATTTTTCTATGATTTTAATGTTTCATGTATTTTTGAAAAATAATATGAAATATTCTATAATAATATTGATTTTCATAGATTTTTAATGGGATTTTTTAAAAATGTGTAAATAATTTATAAATATTCAAAAATGCTATAAAACGTTATTTTATTGCATTTTTTGACGATTCAAGGCATTTTCAAGGATTTTCTGAAAAACTGTTTTTAGATAAAATATACCTATGAGAAGCCTCCTCAAAAAAATCATAAAATTTCCTTACTTTTCCCATAAATTTCAATTGTAGGAGAAATTCTATTTAAATGTTTGATAATCTAAGTATTTTAGCTAAAAATGAGTTTTGTCAGAAAAGCACTCAAACCGCTCTAAAACGTCGAAATATGCAATAAAATACCATTTTAGCACATTTTCTAAGATTTTAATGTTTCATGTATTTTTTGAAAAATAATATGAAATATTCTATAATAATATTGATTTTCATAGATTTTAATGGAATTTTTTAAAAATGTGTAAATAATTTATAAATATTAAAAATGCTATAAAACGTTATTTTATTGCATTTTTTGACGATTCAAGGCATTTTCAAGGATTTTCTGAAAAACTGTTTTTTTAGATAAAATATACCTATGAGAAAGCCTCCTAAAAAAAAATCATAAAATTTCGCTTACTTTTCCCATAAATTTCAATTGTAGAAGAAATTCTATTTAAAAGTTTGATAATCTAAGTATTTTAGCTAAAAAATGAGTTTTGTCAGAAAAGCACTCAAACCACTCTAAAACGTCGAAATATGCAATAAAATACCATTTTAGCACATTTTTCTGAGATTTTAATGTTTCATGTATTTTTGAAAAATAATATGAAATATTCTATAATAATATTGATTTTCATAGATTTTTAATGGGATTTTTAAAAATGTGTAAATAATTTATAAATATTAAAAATGCTATAAAAGTTATTTTATTGCATTTTTGACGATTCAAGGCATTTTCAAGGATTTTCTGAAAAACTTTTTTTAGATAAAATATACTATGAGTAAGCCTCCTGAAAAAATCATAAAATTTCGCTTACTTTCCATAATTTCAATTGTGAGAAATTCTATTTAAAAGTTTGATAATCTAAATATTTTAGCTAAAAATGAGTTTTTCAGAAAACGCTCAAACCGACTCTAAAACGTCGAAATATGCAATAAAATACCATTTTAGCACATTTTCTAGATTTTAATGTTTCATGTATTTTTGAAAATAATATGAAATATTCTATAATAATATTGATTTTCATAGATTTTTAATAGGATTTTTAAAAATGTAAATAATTTATAAATATTAAAAATGCTATAAAACGTTATTTTATTGATTTTTAGATTCAAGCATTTTCAAGGATTTTCTGAAAACTGTTTTTTAGATAAAATATACCTATGATAAGCCTCCTAAAAAAAATCATAAAATTTCGTTACTTTTCCATAATTTCAATTGAGAGAAATTCTATTTAAAAGTTTGAAAATCTAAATATTTTAGCTAAAAATGAGTTTGTTAGAAAAGCACTCAAACGCTCTAAAACGTCGAAATATCAATAAAATACCATTTTAGCACATTTTCTAATTTTAATGTTTCATGTATTTTTGAAAATAATATGAAATATTCTATAATATATTGATTTTCATAGATTTTTAATGGGATTTTTAAAAATATGTAAATAATTTATAAATATTCAAAATGCTATAAAATTATTTTATTGCATTTTTGACGATTCAAGGCATTTTCAAGATTTTCTGAAAAACTTTTTTTAGATAAAATATACCTATGATAAGCTCTCAAAAAAATCATAAAATTTCGTTTACTTTTCCCATAAATTTCAATTGTAGAAGAAATTCTATTTAAAAGTTTGATAATCTAATATTTTAGCTAAAAATGAGTTTTTCAGAAAAGCACTCAAACATTCTAAAACGTGAAATATGCAATAAAATACATTTTAGTACATTTTTCTAATTTAATGTTTCATGTATTTTTGAAAATAATATGAAATATTCTATAATAATATTGATTTCATAGATTTTTAATGGGATTTTTAAAATTGTAAATAATTTATAAATATTAAAATGCTATAAAGTTATTTTATTGTATTTTTGATTCAAGCATTTTCAAGGATTTTCTGAAAAACTTTTTTTAGATAAAATATACCTATGATAAGCTCTGAAAAAAATCATAAAATTTCGTTACTTTTCCCATAATTTCAATTTGAAGATTTATTTAAAAGTTTGAAATCTAATATTTTGCTAAAATGAGTTTTGTCAGAAAAGCACTCAAACGTCTAAAACGTCGAAATATGCAATAAAATACCATTTTAGCACATTTTTCTAGTTTTAATGTTTCATGATTTTTGAAAATAATATGAAATATTCTATAATAATATTGATTTTCATAGATTTTATGGATTTTTAAAAATATGTAAATAATTTATAAATATTCAAAATGCTATAAAATGTTATTTTATTGCATTTTGACGATTCAAGGCATTTCAAGGATTTTCTGAAAACTTTTTTTATATAAATATATACCTATAGTAAAGCCTCTCAAAAAAATCATAAAATTTCGTTACTTTTCCCATAAATTTCAATTTAGAAGAAATTCTATTTAAAGTTTGATAATCTAAGTATTTTAGCTAAAAATGAGTTTTTCAGAAAAGCACTCAAACGCTCTAAAACGTCGAAATATGCAATAAAATACCATTTTAGACATTTTTCTAGATTTTAATGTTTCATGTATTTTTGAAAAATAATATGAAATATTCTATAATATATTGATTTATAGATTTTTAATGGATTTTTAAAAATTGTAAATAATTTATAAATATAAAAGCTATAAAATGTTATTTTATTGATTTTTGACGATTCAAAGCATTTTCAAGATTTTCTGAAAACTGTTTTTTAGATAAAATATACCTATAGTAAGCCTCTAAAAAAAAATCATAAAATTTCGCCTATGAAAGCCTCCTGAAAAAAATCATAAAATTTCGCTTACTTTTCCCATAAATTTCAATTGTAGAAGAAATTTATTTAAAAGTTTGAAATATCTAGTATTTTAGCTAAAAATGATTTTTCAGAAAAGCATATCAAAAGGAAATTGCAATAAAATACCATTTTAGCACATTTTCTAGATTTTAATGTTTCATGTATTTTGAAAAATAATATGAAATATTCTATATAATATTGATTTTCATAGATTTTTAATATTTTTTTAAAAATTGTAAATAATTTATAAATATAAAATGCTATAAAGTTATTTTATTGATTTTTGACGATTCAAAGCATTTTCAAGATTTTCTGAAAACTTTTTAGATAAAATATACCTATGATAAGCTCCTCAAAAAAATCATAAAATTTCGCTTATTTTCCATAAATTTCAATTGTGAAGAAATTCTATTTAAAAGTTTGAAAATCTAGTATTTTAGCTAAAATGAGTTTGTCAGAAAACACTCAAACGCTCTAAAACGTGAAATATGCAATAAAATACCATTTTAGCACATTTTTCTAGATTTTAATGTTTCATGTATTTTTTAAAAATAATATGAAATATTTAAATAATATTGATTTTCATAGATTTTTATGGGATTTTTTAAAAATATGTAAATAATTTATAAATATTCAAAATGCTATTAAAACGTCAAGAAAATGCAATAAATACCATTTTAGCACATTTTTCTGAGTTTTAATGTTTCTGTATTTTGAAAAATAATATGAAATATTCTATATAAATTGTTTTCATAGATTTATTGATTTTTTAAAAATATTAAATAATTTATAAATTTAAAAATCTTTAAAAGTTATTTTAGCATTTTTTGACTTAAGGCATTTTTCTGGGAAACTGTTTTTGATAAAATATACCTAAAAGCCTCTAAAAATCATAAATTGCTATTTTCCCATAATTTCAATTGAGGAAATTTATTTAAAGTTTGAAAATCAGTATTTTAGCTAAAAATGAGTTTTTTAGAAAAGACTAAACCTTCTAAAACGTCGAAATATGCAATAAAAACCATTTTAGCACATTTTCTAGATTTTAATGTTCATGTATTTTTGAAAATAATATGAAATATTTATTAAATTGATTTTCATAATTTTTAATATGATTTTTTAAAATATGTTAAATAATTTATAAATATTAAAAAATCTATAAATGTTATTTTATTGATTTTTGACGATTCAAGCATTTCAAGATTTTCTGAAAACTGTTTTTTAGATAAAATATACCTATGATAAGCCTCTCAAAAAAATCATAAAATTTGTACTTTCCCATAAATTAATTGAAGAAATTCTATTTAAAAGTTGAAATTATTTTTAGCTAAAAATGAGTTTTTCAGAAAAACTCAACTGCTTCTCAAAACGTGAAATAAGCAATAAAATGAAAATTTTAGAAAATTTTTTCTAAATTTTAATAGTTTCATGTTTATTTTTGAAAATATATGAAATATTCTATAATAAATTGATTTCATAGATTTTAATGGGATTTTTAAAATATGTAAATAATTTATAAATATTCAAAATGCTTAAAACGTTATTTTATTGCATTTTTGACGATTCAAGGCATTTTCAAGATTTTCTGAAAAACTGTTTTTAGATAAAATATACCTATGAGTAAGCCTCTAAAAAAATCATAAAATTTCGCTTACTTTTCCCATAAATTTCAATTGAGAAATTTATTTAAAAGTTTGAAATCTAGTATTTTAGCTAAAAATGAGTTTTGTAGAAGCACTAAACCTTAAACGTCAAATATGCATAAAATACCATTTTAGACATTTTTCGATTTTAATTTAATGTATTTTTGAAAAATAATATGAAATATTTATATAATATTATTTTCATAGATTTTTAATGGATTTTTAAAAATATGTAAATAATTTTAAATATTCAAAAATCTATAAAATGTTATTTTATTGCATTTTTTGACGATTCAAGGCATTTTCAAGGATTTTCTGAAAACTGTTTTTAGATAAAATATACCTATGAGAAAGCCTCCTGAAAAAAAATCATAAAATTTCGCTTACTTTTCCCATAAATTTCAATTGTAGAAGAAATTCTATTTAAAAGTTTGAAAATCTATGTATTTTAGCTACAAATGAGTTTTGTCAGAAAAGCACTCAAACCGCTCTAAAACGTTGAAATATGCAATAAAATACTATTTTAGCACATTTTTCTGAGATTTTAATGTTTCATGTATTTTTGGAAAAATAATATGAAATATTCTATAATAATATTGATTTTCATAGATTTTTAATAGGATTTTTTAAAAATATGTAAATAATTTATAAATATTCAAAAATGCTATTAAATGTTATTTTATTGTATTTTTTGACGATTCAAAGCATTTTCAAGGATTTTCTGAAAAACTATTTTTTAGATAAAATATACCTATGATAAGCCTCCTCAAAAAAAATCATAAAATTTCGCTTACTTTTCCCATAAATTTCAATTGTAGAAGAAATTCTATTTAAAAGTTTGAAAATCTAGGTGTTTTACCTAAAAAATGAGTTTTGTTAGAAAAGCACTCAAACCGCTCTAAAACGTCGAAATATGTTTCATGTATTTGGCAAATTGTTTTAATTCATACTACACAACTGTCGCATCAACAGTAGTAAGTAAGCTACCAGCTGCATCAAATACCTTTAACACAGACTCTAATGAATTTAAAACATACTATACCAATAAAGGAGTAACTCCAAACTTAACATAAAACCTGACTATTCAAGTCAATGTAATGTATGAATGAACGAATGAACGAATGTAAAACCACCAATGTGCATAAGAATAGCACTTTCATTAAAGTTTAAAAATAATATGAAATATTGTATAATAATATTGATTTTCATAGATTTTTAATGGGATTTTTTAAAAATATGTAAATAATTTATAAATATTCAAAAATGCTATAAAACGTTATTTTATTGCATTTTTTGACGATTCAAGGCATTTTCAAGGATTTTGCAATAAAATACCATTTTAGCACATTTTTCTGAGATTTTAATGTTTCATGTATTTTTGAAAAATAATATGAAATATTCTATTATA
Source organism: Cherax destructor (assembly GCA_009830355.1). Classification (NCBI taxonomy): domain Eukaryota; kingdom Metazoa; phylum Arthropoda; class Malacostraca; order Decapoda; family Parastacidae; genus Cherax; species Cherax destructor. The sequence goes on along the minus strand of WNWK01029147.1, from coordinate 7,923 downwards.
ATATTGATTTTCATAGATTTTTAATATGATTTTTTAACAATGTGTAAATAATTTATAAATATTAAAAAATGCTATAAAATGTTATTTTATTGCATTTTTGACGATTCAAGGCATTTTCAACGATTTTCTGAAAAACTGTTTTTTTTTTTAGATAAAATATACCTATGAGTAAGCCTTCTCAAAAAAAATCATAAAATTTCGCTTACTTTTCCCATAAATTTCAATTGTAGAAGAAATTCTATTTAAAAGTTTGATAATTTAAGTATTTTAGCTAAAAAATGAGTTTTGTCAGAAAAGCACTCAATCCGCTCTAAAACGTCGAAATAGGCAATAAAATAAAAGTTTAGCACATTTTTCTAAGATTTTAATGTTTCATGTATTTTTGAAAAATAATATGAAATATTCTATAATAATATTGATTTTCATAGATTTTTAATGGGATTTTTTAAAAATGTGTAAATAATTTATAAATATTCAAAAATGCTATAAAACGTTATTTTATTGCATTTTTTGACGATTCAAGGCATTTTCAAGGATTTTCTGAAAAACTGTTTTTTAGATAAAATATACCTAGGAGAAAGCCTCCTGAAAAAAATCATAAAATTTCGCTTACTTTTCCCATAAATTTCAATTGTAGAAGAAATTCTATTTAAAAGTTTGATAATCTAAGTATTTTAGCTAAAAAATGAGTTTTGTCAGAAAAGCACTCAAACCGCTCTAAAACGTCGAAATATGCAATAAAATACCATTTTAGCACATTTTTCTAAGATTTTAATGTTTCCTGTATTTTTTGAAAAATAATATGAAATATTCTATAATAATATTGATTTTCATAGATTTTTAATGGATTTTTTAAAAATGTTTAAATAATTTATAAATATTAAAAAATCCTATAAAATGTTATTTTATTGCATTTTTTGACGATTCAAGGCATTTTCAAGGATTTTCTGAAAACTGTTTTTTAGATAAAATATACCTATGAGAAAGCCTCCTAAAAAAATCATAAAATTTCGCTTACTTTTCCCATAAATTTCAATTGTAGAAGAAATTCTATTTAAAAGTGTGATAATCTAAGTATTTTAGCTAAAAAATGAGTTTTGTCAGAAAAGCACTCAAACCGCTCTAAAACGTCGAAAATGCAATAAAATACCATTTTAGAACATTTTTCTAAGATTTTAATGTTTCATGTATTTTTGAAAAATTATGAAATATTCTATAATAATATTGATTTTTAATGGGATTTTTAAAAATGTGTAAATAATTTATAAATATTAAAAATGCTATAAAACGTTATTTTATTGCATTTTTTGACGATTCAAGGCATTTTCAAGGATTTTCTGAAAAACTGTTTTTTAGATAAAATATACCTATGAGTAAGCCTCCTGAAAAATAAATCATAAAATTTCGCTTACTTTTCCCATAATTTTCATTTGTAGAAGAAATTCTATTTAAAAGTTTGAAAATCTAAGTATTTTAGCTAAAAAATGAGATTTGTCAGAAAAGCACTCAAACCGCTCTAAAACGTCGAAATATGCAATAAAATACCATTTTAGCACATTTTTCTAAAATTTTAATGTTTCATGTATTTTTGAAAATAATATGAAATATTCTATAATAATATTTATTTTCATAGATTTTTATGGGATTTTTTAAAAATATGTAAATAATTTTAAATATTCAAAAATGCTATAAAATGTTATTTTATTGAATTTTTTGACGATTCAAGGCATTTTCAAGGATTTTCTGAAAAACTGTTTTTTTTAGATAAAATATACCTATCAGAAAGCCTCCTGAAAAAAATCATAAAATTTCGCTTACTTTTCCCATAAATTTCAATTGTAGAAGAAATTATTTTAAAAGTGTGATAATCTAAGTATTTTAGCTAAAAAATGAGTTTTGTCAGAAAAGCACTCAAACCGCTCTAAAACGTCGAAAAATGCAATAAAATACCATTTTAGAACATTTTTCTAAACTTTTTAATGTTTCATGTATTTTTTGAAAAAAATTATGAAATATTCTATAATAATATTGATTTTTAATGGGATATTTTAAAAATGTGTAAATAATTTATAAATAATAAAAAATGCTATAAAACGTTATTTTATTGCATTTTTTGACGATTCAAGGCATTTTCAAGGATTTTCTGAAAAACTGCTTTTTTAGATAAAATATACCTATGAGTAAGCCTCCTGAAAAATAAATCATAAAATTTCGCTTACTTTTCCCATAATTTTCATTTGTAGAAGAAATTCTATTTAAAAGTTTGAAAATCTAAGTATTTTAGCTAAAAAATGAGATTTGTCAGAAAAGCACTCAAACCGCTCTAAAACGTCGAAATATGCAATAAAATACCATTTTAGCACATTTTTCTAAACTTTTAAACGTTTCATGTATTTTTTGAAAAATAATATGAAATATTCTATAATAATATTTATTTTCATAGATTTTTATGGGATTTTTTAAAAATATGTAAATAATTTTTAAATATTCAAAAATGCTATAAAATGTTATTTTATTGAATTTTTTGACGATTCAAGGCATTTTCAACGATTTTCTGAAAAACTGTTTATTTAGATAAAATATACCTATGAGTAAGCCTTCTCAAAAAAAATCATAAAATTTCGTTTACTTTTCCCATAAATTTCAATTGTAGAAGAAATTTTATTTAAAAGTTTGATAATCTAAGTATTTTAGCTAAAAAATGAGTTTTGTAAGAAAAGCACTCAAACCGCTCTAAAACGTCGAAATATGCAATAAAATACCATTTTAGCACATTTTTCTAAGATTTTAATGTTTCATGTATTTTTTGAAAAATATGAAATATTATATAATAATATTGATTTTCATAGATTTTTTAATGGGATTTTTAAAAAATGTGTAAATAATTTATAAATATTAAAAAATGCTATAAAACGTTATTTTATTGCATTTTTTGACGATTCAAGGCATTTTCAAGGATTTTCTGAAAAACTATTTTTTTATATAAAATATATCTATGAGTAAGCCTCCTGAAAAAAAATCATAAAATTTCGCTTACTTTTCCCATAATTTTCATTTGTAGAAGAAATTCTATTCAAAAGTGTGATAATCTAAATATTTTAGCTAAAAAAAAAGGTTTTGTCAGAAAAGCACTAAACCCGATCTAAAACGTCGAAATATGCAATAAATTACCATTTTAGCACATTTTTCTGAGTTTTTAATGTTTCCTGTATTTTTTGAAAAATAATATGAAATATTCTATAATAATATTGATTTTCATAGATTTTTAATGGGATTTTTTAAAAATGTGTAAATAATTTATAAATATTCAAAAATTCTATAAAATGTTATTTTATTGCATTTTTTGACGATTCAAGGCATTTTCAAGGATTTTCTGAAAAACTGTTTTTTTTAGATAAAAAACCCATGAGAAAAAGCCCCTCAAAAAAATCATAAAATTTGCTTACTTTTCCCATAAATTTCAATTGTAGTAGAAATTTATTTAAAATCAAGTATTTTAGCTAAAAAATGACTTTTCCAGAAAAAGCACCAAACCACTTTAAAACGTCGAAAATTGCAAAAATACCATTTTAGAACATTTTTTTTAAACTTTTAATTTTTTATTTTTGAAAAAAATTATAAATATTGTAAATAAAATTTTTAATGGGATATTTTAAATTGTAAATAATTTATAAATAATAAAACGTTATTTTATTGTATTTTTGATGATTCGTCATTTTCAAGGATTTTCTAAAAAACCGTTTTTTTGATAAAATAAAACCTATGAGAAAACCTTCCTAAAAAAAATCATAAAATTTTGGGGTTTACTTTTCCCATAAATTTAATTTAGAAGAAATTCATTTAAAAGTTTGAAAATCTATTATTTTAGCTAAAAAAGGGTTTTTTCAGAAAAGCACTCAAACCGTTCTAAAACGCCAAAATGTAATATACCATTTTAGCACATTTTTCTGAGATTTTAATGTTTCGTATTTTTTTAAAAATAATATTAATATTCAATATAATATTATTTTCTTAGATTATTAATATGACTTTTTACCAATGTTTAAATATTATATATATCAAAATCATATAAAATGTTTTTTATTGTTTTTTGATGATTCAACATTTACAATGATTTTCTGAAAAACTGTTTTTTTATAAAAAATATACCCAGGGAAATTTTTAAAAAAAATCATAAAATTTCGCTTATTTTTCCCCCAATTTTCATTTGTAGAAAAATTTATTCAAAAGTGTGATAATCTAAATTTTAGCTAAAAAGGTTTTGTCAGAGGTTCTAACCGCTCTAAAACGTCGAAATATGCAATAAAATACCATTTTAGCACATTTTTCCTAAATTTTTAATGTTTCATGTATTTTTTGAAAAATAATATGAAATATTCTAATATAATATTGATTTTCATAGATTTTAATTGACTTTTTAACAAAAATAATTTATAAATTTTATTAAAAAATGCTATTAAATGGTATTTTATTGTATTTTTTGACGATTTGTTTTTTCAACGATTTTCTGAAAAACTTTTTTTTAGATAAAAATACCTATGAGTGCCCTGAAAATAAATATAAAATTTCCTTCTTTCCCATAATTTTCATTTGAAAGAAGAAATTTATTTAAAAGTTTGAAAATCTAAGTATTTTAGCTAAAAAATGAGATTTTCGAAAAGCCTCAAACCCTTTAAACTTTCGAAATATGCAATAAAATACCATTTTAACATTTTTCTAAACTTTTACCTTTTTCATGTATTTTTTTAAAATAATATGAAATATTCTATAAAATATTTATTTTCATAGATTTTTTTGGGATTTTTTAAAAATTAAATAATTTTAAATATTAAAATCTAAAAATTTTATTTTATTGCATTTTTTGAGGGTTCAAGGCATTTTCAACGATTTTCGAAAATTTTTTAGATAAAATATACCTGGGAGAAAGCCCCTAAAAAAAAATCATAAAATTTCGCTTACTTTTCCCATAAATTTAATTGAAGGAAATTCTATTTAAAAGTTTGATAATCAAGTATTTTAGCAAAATGAGTTTTGTCAGAGATGCCTCAAACCACTTTTAATCGTCGAAATTGCAAAAAAACCATTTACACTTTTTTCTAAACTTTTTAAGTTTTGTTTTTTTTAAAAATAGTATTCTATAATAATAATTATTTTCATAGATTTTTATAAGATTTTTTAAAAATATGTAAATAATTTTTCAATATTCAAAAATGCTATAAAATGTTATTTTATTGCATTTTTTGACGATTCAAGGCATTTTCAAGGATTTTCTGAAAAACTGTTTTTTTAGTTAAAATATACCTATGAGAAAGCCTCCTGAAAAAAATTATAAAATTTCGCTTACTTTTCCCATAAATTTCAATTGTAGAAGAAATTCTATTTAAAAGTTTCAAAATCTAAGTATTTTAGCTAAAAAATGAGTTTTGTCAGAAAAGCACTCAAACCGCTCTAAAACGTCGAAATATGCAATAAAATACCATTTTAGCACATTTTTCTAAAATTTTAATGTTTAGTGTATTTTTTGAAAAATAATATGAAATATTCTATAATAATATTTATTTTCATAGATTTTTATAAGATTTTTTAAAAATATGTAAATAATTTTTAAATATTCAAAAATGCTATAAAATGTTATTTTATTGCATTTTTGAGATTCACTTTTCAACGATTTTCTGAAAACTGTTTATTTAGAAAAAAACCTATGGTGCCTTCAATTCCCCTTTTTAAAAAAGTTTAAAACTATGTTTTTAAAAAAAAGGGTTTTTTTTAAAAAAAAGCACTAAACCCCGCTCTAAAAGTCAAATATGCAATAATAAATTTTTAAAATTTTTTTCTGAGATTTTAATGTTTATGTATTTTTTAAAAAAATAATATGTAATTTTTTTAATATTATTTTTTTTTCATAGATTTTTAAATTTTTCTTTTACCAATGTAAATAATTTATTTTTTAAAAAAATCATATAAAATGTTTTTTAAAATTGTTTTTTTTGATGTTTAAAAAGGTTTTTAAAATGTTTTTTTTGAAAATTTTTTATATAAAAAATCTATGAGTAAGCCCTGAAAAAAAATCATAAAATTTCTTTTTAACTTTTCCCATAATTTTCATTTTTAGAAGAAATTCTATTCAAAAGTGTGAAAACCCCTAAATATTTTAAAAAAAAAGGTTTTTCAGAGAAGCCCCCCAACCCCGTAAAATTTTGAAATATGCAATAAAATCCCTTTTTTAAGACATTTTTCGGGGGTTTTTTTTTCCCATTTTTTTTTTAAAAAATAATATGAAATTTTTTTAAAAATATTGATTTTCATAGATTAAAATGGGGTTTTTTAACAATGTGTAAAAAATTTTAAAAAATTTTAAAAAAATGTTTAAATGGTATTTTATTTTTTTTTTGACGTTTAAAAAATTTTTCCGTTTTCCCCAAAAATTTTTTTTTTGATAAAATATACCTATGAGTAAGCCCCGGGGAAAAAATATAAAATTTCGCTTACTTTTCCATAATTTTCATTTGTAGAAGAAATTCTTTTAAAAAAAGTTTGAAAATCTAAGTTTTTAGCTAAAAATAAATTTGTCAAAAAAAAGGCACTCAAACCGCCTAAAACGTCGAAATACAAAAAATACCATTTTAGCACATTTTTTAAATTTTAAGGTTTCATGTTTTTTTTAAAATAAAAATGAAATATTCTAAATAATATTTTTTTCATAGATTTTTATGGGTTTTTAAAAATAAATAATTTTAAAATATTCAAAAATGTAAAAATTTTATTTTATTGCATTTTTGAGATTAAAGGGCATTTTCAAGATTTTCGAAAAACTTTTTTTTAGATAAAATATCCCCCTAGGAAAAGCCTCCTGAAAAAAATTTCTTAAATTTCGCTTACTTTTCCCATAAACCAATTGTAGAAAAATTCTATTTAAAAGTTTGATAATTTTTAAGTATTTTAGCAAAAAAGAGTTTTGTCAGAGATGCACCAAACCACTCTAATACCCCCAAAATATGCAATAAAATTACCTTTAACATTTTCTAAATTTTTAATGTTTCCATGTATTTTTTTAAATAATATGAAATATTCTATAATAATTTATTTTCAAAAGATTTTTAAAATTTTAAAAATATGTAAATAATTTTTTCAATATTCAAAAATCTTAAAATTTTTTATTGCATTTTTGACGATTAAAAGGCATTTTAAGGATTTTCTAAAAAACTTTTTTTTTATTTAAAATATACCTATAGAAAGCCTCCTAAAAAAAAAATTATAAAATCTTGCTTTTTTCCCATAAATTTAATTGTAGAAGAAACTTTTTAAAATTTAAAATCTAAATTTTAGCTAAAAAATGATTTTTGTCAGAAAAGCACTAAACCGCTCAAAAAACGTCGAAATATGCAATAAAACCATTTTAGCACTTTTTTTCCTAAAATTTAAGTTTAGTGTATTTTTGAAAAATAATATAAATATTTTATAATAATATTTATTTTCATAGATTTTTATGGGTTTTTTTAAAAATATGTAAATAATTTTTAAAATTAAAAATGTAAAAAAATGTTATTTTATTCATTTTTTGACGATTCAAGGCATTTTCAACGATTTTTGAAAAACTGTTTATTTAGATAAAAAACCAAGAGTAAGCCTTCAAAAAAATAAAAATTTCGTTTACTTTTCCCATAAATTTCAATTGTGTAATTTTATTTAAAAGTTTGATAATCTAAATTTTTACCCAAAAAATATTTCCAGAAAGCTTCAAACCTCAAAACGTCAAAAAACAATAAAATCCAATTTTTAGAACATTTTTCTAAACTTTTTAATGTTTCATGTTTTTTGAAAAAAAATGAAATATTTCATAATAATATTGATTTTTAATTGGATATTTTTAAAAATGTAAAATAATTTATAAATAAAAAAAAGTGCTATAAAACGTTATTTTAA
>WNWK01029146.1:0-24683 GCA_009830355.1 Cherax destructor | reverse complement strand
TCCCATATAAAGAAATTAGATCGAATAGAAATGACCCAAAATGGATGAATAATAGGCTCAAATATCTTTTAGGGCAAATTAGACACATATGCAACACTTGGGTATCTTTATTGAGGAAACGTTTCGCCACACAGTGGCTTCATCATCTACTCCAGGCCGAGGGACTGATAACCTCAAACTCCTCCTCTCCTTACACCTTTCTACTTTGTATTGACTGATGAAGCCACTGTGTGGCGAAACGTTTCTCAATAAAGTACTTATTAGACAGCCCACTCATTCATCTCTATTTCCAAACCAATACTTTAGATTTAGAAAGGATATAGGAAAGTATTGGTTTGGAAATAGGGTAGTTGATGAGTGGAACAGTCTGCCTAGTAGGGTTATTGAAGCTAGGACCTTGAGTAGTTTCAAATTTAGGTTGGATAAATTCATGAGTGAGAGGGGTTGGATTTGAGTGGGACTCGCGCATGAGTGGGTAGAATTGTCAAAGCTTATTTCTTGGGTAGCATTGAAAATTGGGTTGAGCAAATATTCTGTTAGTGGGACGGATTGTGAAGGACCTGCCTAGTATGGGCCAACAGGCCTGCTGCAGTGTTACTCCTTTCTTATGTTCTTATGTTCTTAAGTGTTGCATATGTGTCTAATTTAACAACTTGTCGGTTCCCTGAACCATTCATCTACATCTTTTAGGGCAGAAGAAAGGAATTTATAGGCGTATCAAAAGAGGTGAGGGTCATCTTATGAGTCAGTATATTGACATTAAGAGGGACGTTAAAAAGGGGATAAGAAAAGCTAAACGGGACTACGAAATTAAAGTTGCTAGGGATTCGAAAACTAACCCAAAAAGTTTTTTCAAGGTGTATAGAACAAAAGTTAGAGATAAGATAGGTCCCCTTAAAAATAAATATGGGTATCTTACTGACAAAGAGAATGAAATGTGCTCTATTTTTAATAATTATTTTCTCTCGGTTATCACTCAGGAAGACACTAAAATATCCCAAGAATTAGGTATTTTAGTGGGCCTGAAGAAGATAAATTATGTAGTATCACAGTCACTAGCGAAAAGGTTATCAAACAGATAGACCGTTTGAAGCAAAATAAATCGCCAGGCCCTGATGAGCTTTTTCAAGGGTTCTTAAGGAATGCAAAATAGAACTCTGTGAACCCTTAACTAACATTTTTAACCTATCTCTTCAAACAGGTGTAGTGCCGGATACGTGGAAGATGGCTAATGTAATTCCTATTTTTAAAGCAGGGGACAAGTCGTTACCATCAAATTACCGCCCAATAAGTCTAACATCAATTGTAGGCAAATTACTAGAGTCGATTATAGCTGATAACATAAAAGCCATCTCGATAGGCATAATTTGATTAATGATACTCAGCATGGATTCACCAGGTGCCGTTCCTGCCTAACTAATTTATTAACTTTTTTCAGTAAGGCTTTTGAGGCAGTTGATAATGATAAAGAATTCGATATTGTTTATTTGAATTTTAGTAAGGCTTTTGATAGAGTACCACATCAGAGACTGTTAAAGAAAGTGGCTGCTCATGGCATTGGGGGAAAAGTGTTGTCATGGATCGAGTCATGGCTCACCAAAGGGAAGCAGAGGGTGTCATAAATGGGGTTAAATCTGAGTGGGGATCTGTAACAAGTGGCGTTCCTCAGGGATCGGTTTTGGGCCCGTTGTTGTTTATAATATATAAATGACCTTGACGAGGGAATTTCTAGTGATATGAGCAAATTCGCTGATGACACGAAGATAGGTAGGATAATCGATTCAGACGTAGATGTCATAAGAACATAAGAAAGGAGGAACACTGCAGCAGGCCTGTTGGCCCATACTAGGCAGGTCCTTCACAATCCGTCCCACTAACAGAATATTTGCTCAACCCAATTTTCAATGCTACCCAAGAAATAAGTTTTGACAATTCTACCCACTCATGCGGAGTCCCACTCAAATCCAACCCTCTCACTCATGAATTTATCCAACCTAAATTTGAAACTACCCAAGGTCCTAGCTTCAATAACCCTACTAGGCAGACTGTTCCACTCATCAACTACCCTATTTCCAAACCAATACTTTCCTATATCCTTTCTAAATCTAAACTTATCTAACTTGAATCCATTATTGGGGTTCTTCTGGAGAGATATCCTCAAGACCTTATTTATATCCCTTTGTTAATACCCATTTTCCACTTGTATACCTCGATCATGTCTCCCTCATTCTACGTCTTACAAGTGAATGTAATTTTAGGGTCTTCAATCTTTCTTCGTAAGGAAGATTTCTAATGCTATGTATTAATTTAGTCATTCTACGCTGAATGTTTTCTAACGAATTTATGTCCATTCTGTAATATGGAGACCAGAACTGAGCTTCGTAATCTAGGTGAGGCCTTACTAATGATGTATAAAGCTGTAATATAACCTCTGGACTTCTGTTGCTAACACTTCTTGATATAAATCCCAGTAATCTATTTGCCTTATTACGTACGCTTAGGCATTGCTGTCTTGGTTTAAGGTTGCTGCTTACCATCACCCCCAAGTCCTTCTCGCAATCTGTATGGCTAAGTTCTACGTTATTTAACTTATAGGTGCTTGGGTTATGGACACTCCCGAGCTTCAGAACCTTGCATTTATCTACATTGAACTGCATCTGCCACTTTTCTGACCACGAATTAAGTTTGTCTAAATCTTCCTGAAGTTCTATGACATCTATGTTTGAATCAATTATCCTACCTATCTTCGTGTCGTCGGCTAATTTGCTCATATCACTAGTAATTCCCTCATCAAGGTCATTGATATATATTATAAATAACAATGGGCCTAAGACTGATCCCTGTGGAACACCACTTGTTACAAGTCCCCATTCGGATTTAACCCCATTTATGCACACTCTCTGCTTCCTATTGGTGAGCCATGACTCGATCCATGACAGCACTTTTCCCCAATGCCATGAGCTGCCACTTTCTTTAACAGTCTCTGGTGCGGTACTCTATCAAAAGCCTTACTAAAGTCTGAATAAACAATATCGAATTCTTTATCGTGATCAACAGCCTCAAAAGCTTTACTGAAGAAGGTTAATAAATTAGATAGGCAGGAACGGCCCCTCGTGAATCCATGCTGGGTATCATTAATCAAATTATGGTTATCTAGATGGCTTCTAATAATATCAGCTATAATTGACTCTAGTAATTTGCCTACAATTGAGGTCAGGCTTATTGGGCGGTAGTTTGACGGTAGTGACTTGTCCCCTGCTTTAAAAATAGGAATTACATTAGCCATCTTCCACATATCAGACACTACACCTGTTTGAAGAGATAAATTAAAAATGTTAGATATTGGTTCACAGAGTTCCATTTTGCATTCCTTAAGAACCCTTGCAAAAAGCTCATCAGGACCCGGCGATTTATTTTGTTTCAGTCGGTCCAGCTGTTTCATAGTCAGTGAACTACAGGAGGATTTAGACAAACTCAATTCCTGGTCAGAAAAATGGCAGATGCAGTTCAATGTAGATAAATGCAAAGTTCTAAAGCTCGGGAGTGTCCATAACCCAAGCACTTATAAGTTAAATAACGTAGAACTTAGCTATACAGATTGCGAGAAGGACTTGGGGGTGATGGTAAGCAGCAACCTTAAACCAAGACAGCAATGCCTAAGCGTACGTAATAAGGCAAATAGATTACTGGGATTTATATCAAAAAGTGTTAGCAACAGAAGTCCAGAGGTTATATTACAGCTTTATACATCATTAGTAAGGCCTCACCTAGATTACGCAGCTCAGTTCTGGTCTCCATATTACAGAATGGACATAAATTCGTTAGAAAACATTCAGCGTAGAATGACTAAATAAATACATAGCATTAGAAATCTTCCTTACGAAGAAAGATTGAAGACCATTAAATTACATTCACTTGTAAGACGTAGAATGAGGGGAGACATGATCGAGGTATACAAGTGGAAAATGGGTATTAACAAAGGGGATATAAATAAGGTCTTGAGGGTATCTCTCCAAGAGAGAACCCGCAATAATGGATTCAAGTTAGATAAGTTTAGATTTAGAAAGGATATAGGAAACTATTGGTTTGGAAATAGGGTAGTTGATGAGTGGAACAGTCTGCCTAGTAGGGTTATTGAAGCAAGGACCTTGGGTAGTTTTAAATTTAGGTTGGATAAATTCATGAGTGAAAGGGGTTGGATTTGAGGGAATTGCACATGAGTAATAAAATTATCAAAGCTTATTTCTTGGGTAGCTTTGAAAATTAGGTTGAACAAATATTCTGTTAGTGGGATGGAATGTGAAGGACCTGCCTAGAATGTGCCAACAGGCCTGCTGCAGTGTTCCTCCTTTCTTATGTTCTTATGTTCTATGTTTGAATCAATTATCCTACCTATCTTCGTGTCGTTGGCGAATTTGCTCATATCACTAGTAATTCCCTCGTCAAGGTCATTGATATATATTATAAATAACAATGGGCCTAAGACTGATCCCTGTGGAACACCACTTGTTACAAGTCCCCATTCGGATTTAACCCCATTTATGCACACTCTCTGCTTCCTATTGGTGAGCCATGACTCGGTCCATGACAGCACTTTTCCCCAATGCCATGAGCTGCCACTTTCTTTAACAGTCTCTGGTGCGGTACTCTATCAAAAGCCTTACTAAAGTCTAAATAAACAATATCGAATTCTTTATCGTGATCAACAGACTCAAAAGCTTTAGTGAAGAAGGTTAATAAATTAGATAGGCAGGAACGGCCCCTCGTGAATCCATGCTGAGTTTCATTAATCAAATTATGGTTATCTAGATGGCTTCTAATAATATCAGCTATAATTGACTCTAGTAATTTGCCTACAATTGAGGTCAGGCTTATTGAGCGGTAATTTGACGGTAGTGACTTGTCCCCTGCTTTAAAAATAGGAATTACATTAGCCATCTTCCACATATCAGACACTACACCTGTTTGAAGAGAAATTAAAAATGTTAGATATTGGTTCACAGAGTTCCATTTTGCATTCCTTAAGAATGTAATATTATTGATAGAATTACCGACAATATGTTAAGTAAAAGGTCACAAATGCAACTAATGTGACATTTTATTGTGGCAACGTTTCGCTCTCCAGGATCTTTTTCAAGCCGTTACAAGCGATACATGGACACAGAGGGTATATATATACTCTCCAAGTGAGGTGTAATACTAGTGGTGGTAGAAGTAGTAGTGATATAAGTTGTAGTAGTAGTAGTAATACAATAAGGTAGAACAATCAATTTGCACATGAGTAAAAGGTGATAAAACAATTACATGGGTAGTATAAAAATAGGTTAGACAAATATTTCTGCTGGAGGTTGGAATAGAGAAGGCCTGTAGGAGTGTTCCACATCTACGATGTGGTTGTGTTGAATTAGCAGGAGAGACTATGTGATGGTAGGGTTTACTGTTTTCAGGAGGATTCTTGCTAAGACTTCAGAGATGGTGAAGCTGCCTTTGTTTTGTTTGATTGTGTTAGAAACAGCGATAAGTGCTGATTCAAGGCACTTGCGTCTACGGAAATTAGTTTCTTTGATTACTAGTCGGGCGTCTTTGAATTTCATGAGATGATTGTTGGAATTTCGGTGTTGTACGCAGGCGTTGTTCAGGTTATCGTTCCTACATGCATTAATGTGTTCATTGAGGCGTGTTTCTAGGTTTCTTGCTGTTTCTTCTACATAAATTCTGTCGCAGCCTCCACAGGGTATAGTGTAGACCCCTGCGTTGACTGGTTCGAGGTGCTTGGATTTTGTCCTGGTTAGATCCTTTATAGAAGTACTGGAAGCAATGGCGACTCTAGTGTTAGCTTGTGCAAATACTTTAGAAATGTTGGATGCAACTTGGCTGTTGGGAAGAATTATAACTTTGTTTGGAGTGGTGTTGACGCGTGGAGAATTAATGATCTGAAGAGCTCTTTTCTTGCAATCTTTGATGAAAAAGGAAGGAAAATGTAAATCAGTGAAGGTTTGGTGAATGTATGTACATTCCTCGTCAAGAAACTCAGGACTACAAATTCGGTAAGCTCTTAGGAAAAATCCGATGATGATACCTCTTTTGGTCTTAGTATCTTGACTGGAATAGAAGTGTGTGGGATTATTTTTATTTGTAGGTTTCCGGTAAACTTGAAATCTTAGGTTATCTACTTTGTGGATGAGGACGTCTAGAAAGGGTAGCTTTTCATTGGACTCTTCTTGTAGTGTAAACTGGATCGCCGGTTCAACTGCGTTGAGCATTGCCGGCATGGGAATGGGGTCCCCCATCAGTGCCGTCTTAGCTAACTTGTACATGGAACACCTAGAGGCTGAACACTTCGCCAACATCATCCCCTAAAGCGTCACTTGGTTACGTTACGTAGACGACGTCCTCGTAATAACTCCCAAACGTTTTGATGTACGGAATCTTCAGGCAAGGCTCAACACAGTTGAACCGGCGACCCTTTCTAGACGTCCTCATCCACAAAGTAGATAACAACCTAAGATTTCAACCTAACTTTTTGGGTTATTTTTTGAATCCCTAGCAACTTTAATTTCATAGTCCCGTTTAGCTTTTCTTATCCTCTTTTTAATGTCCCTCTTAATGTCAGTATACTGATTTATAAGATGACCCTCACCTCTTTTATGCGCCTATAAATTCCTTTTTTCTGCTCTAAAAGATACTTGAGCCTACTATTCATCCATTTTGGGTCATTTCTACTTGATCTAATTTCTTTATACGGGATAAATGTTCTATGGGCAGCCTGTATAGTGTTAAGAAAACGGTCATATTGATACCTCTCTTCGTTACCCCAGTCCACAGTTGATAAGTGTTCTCTAAGTCCATTATAATCTGCTAAGCGAAAATCTGGGACCGTTACTGAATTATCCCTACTATCATACATCCATTCAATGCTAAAGGTAAATTGACTTGTGGTCGCTTGAGCCGAGTTCCTCTGTAATTTCTAAATTATTAACAAGGGTTTCCTTGCTTGCCAGAACCAAGTCAAGGAGGTTATTTCCCCTTGTAGGTTCTGTTACAAACTGCTTCAAAAAGCAATCCTGAACTACTTCTAAAAAGTCGTTAGATTCTAAATTCCCTGTCAAGAAATTCCAATCAATCTGACTAAAGTTAAAGTCCCCTAGAATTACTACGTTATCGTGCCTTGTGGCCTCAGCAATTTCCTCCCAAAGTAGTCTCCCTTGTTCCCTATCTAAGTTTGGAGGACGGTAAATCACGCCTAAAATCAATTTTTCACACCCCTCTGTAAATTCTATCCCGACAGACTCTGTATGTGTTAATTCAGACTTTATACCCGTTTTTATGCAACAATTTAAATGATCACGGACATAGAGTGCAACCCCACCCCCCTTCCCGATACTTCTGTCTACTTGGAACAATTTAAAACCCTGAATGTGACATTCGGCCGGCAAGTCCCGATTTTTCATATTAAACCATGTCTCAGTTATTGCAAAAACATCAATATTACCCGTACTTGCAACTAATCTCAACTCGTCCATCTTATTCCTAGCACTACGACTATTGGTGTAATATATATTTAAAGACCCTCCTTTCTCTTTACCCTTCCTGCTCATCTCTGTTTTCCACTATACCTGTTACTGTCCTTGTCATCTAGTGTCACTAGCTTTCCACTATCCACCTTATTCTGCCTATTACTAGTTCTCCTAGAACTTATAATATTACTACACTGGGACTTCTCTGTTTTCCCCCCAAAAACCATACCACTAACTATTTCTAGTTTAAAGCCCTAACAGCTCCCTCCACTGCAGGTGCCAGTGCCCCCACCCCAGACCTGGATAAGTGAACCCCATCCCTGGCATACATGTCATTTCTGCCATAGAAGAGGTCTCAGTTGTCAATGAATGTTACTGAATTTTCCTTACAGTATTTGTCCAGCCAGCAATTGACACCAATTGCCCTGGACAGCCATTCTTTTCCCAACTCCTCTCCTTGGCAAAATACCACATATGACAGGGTTCCACCTTCTTCCTAATTATGTCTATTGCTGACCTAAACCTGCTAGTCAGGTCCTCACTCCTACGTCTGCCAACATCGTTGCCTCCAGCACTGAGACAGATAATAGGATTGCTCCCATTACCTCTCATGATGTCGTCCAGACGGCTAACAATATCCTCCATCCCAGCCCCAGGAAAGCAAACCTCTGTCTCCTACTCCTATCATTCAAACAGAAAGCCCTATCCATGTACCTAACCTGGCTGTCCCTGGGTGTCGTTCGTCGTGACGCTCCCAGAAGTCGACTCACATTCATCGGGTAGTACGGAGAATGGGTTCGATGTTTCCACAACATTCTCCTGGGTCTTCGTTGTTTCTACCTCTCCACCCGTCCTCTTGGTCCTTAACTTTGTCCCATGCGTTCTAGCCACTGTCCAGGTTCCTTTCTTGGCTTGAGGATTCTCAACAGGAGGATTACTACGAATCCTCTTGTTTTCCTCAGTCAGTCGCTGTATCTCAAGCTTAGCTACCCTCAGTTCTTCCTTCAGCTGCTGGTAGAGTAGCTCAAGAGAGGACATCTTCTTCAGATTCACAGAGAGCACACAGGACACGTCTTCACTGAGTTAAATCAGGTCCACCACTGATTGCTTGATTGCTTTGATTGCTTGTAAAGCACTGACAGAATCCGAAACGATCACGAGTGCCGAAGGAGACATTCACGTAATACAGAGAAGTGCTATGAAGTATAATACTCAGCTGTAATAATACTAGCCGAGTCTAACAAACGACTCAGGATAACATCATCAGGGAACACCACCATGAACCCAACACCGTCAGAAGATTTAGAACCATCTGTATAAACAGCGACCGCACGAGCATGAGACCAGAAGTGATCAAGAAAAAGTAACCGAAAAGCAGCCGTAGGTATAAAGGCTTTAGCGCACGGCAGTATGGGAGAACAGACACGAACTATTGGAACCTCCCAAGAGGGGGGGGGGAAGCAGACGCTACATGAAGATACTTGGAAGGCAACTGGAGAGAAGGCCAGAGTGAGTGAAGACGAAGAGAAAAAGGACGGAATAAGCAGTGGCACCGATCAAACAATGGACCTCTGCAAACGTAGAAGGAACACGAAGATCATGAGAGCGGACAAAGTAACGAAGGCAATGAGCATCACGACGATCTGCTATGGATGGAACATTTGAAGCAGAATAGAGGCTTTCAACAGTGCATGAACGAAAGGCACCAAGGCTTAAACGTAAACCTTGATGATGAAGGAGATCTAGCTTAGAGGGAGTTGCAGGAAAAGCCACATTACTTACGCCTCTTGATATAAATCCCAGTGATCCCTTCAATCTCTTCCCCCTTCTCCTCTTTCTCCTTTCTCCTCTGGGTTTTCTTTCTTTTCATCCCAGTGATCTGTTTGCTTTATTACACACACTTATGCATTGCTGTCTTGGTTTAAGGTTGCTACTTACCATAACCCCTGGCTTGCTTTTACTGTGTCGTTAACAATGGTCCTTGTTGGAACTGTCTTCGTTTGAAGATCATTGATGGTCGATTCACATTCGTCTGATAACAAGGAAAAATAGTTTCTGATTTTCACAGCAGTCTGCTGGACCTTCTTCATCTTCAGTTTCATCCCTTCAGTTCCAACTAGCATCCATTCGTTGGTCCGATCATCGGCGACATTGTTCCGGGGATAATCCTTGCACATACCCTTCAGTCGCTGAATTTCTCTTCTTACTTCCATTAATTCTGCCTTAAGCTGAAGATATAGCTGCTCGTAGTCGAAGGAAGCCATCATCACAAATTAAGGTAGTTAAGAATAGCGAGCACACAAGCCACGTCTCGACAATGTGCTCCCGTTAAATCACGTTAAATATACTTGTGTTCACCTCTGTTGAAGTTCAGTGACATCTTTATCTGAATCAGTTATCCTACCTATCTTCGTGTCATCAGCGAATTTGCTCTTTTCACTATAATTCCCTCGTGAAGGTCATTGATATATATCATAAGCAACAATGGGCCTAGAACTGATCCCTATGGTACACCACTTGTTAAAGATCCCCATTAAGATTTTACCCATTTTAAGCACTCTTTGTTTCGTGTTGGTGAGCCATGACTCGATCCATGACAGCACTTTGCCCCCAGTGCCATGTGCTGCCACTTTCTTTAACAGTCTCTGGTGCGGTACTCTATCGAAAGCCTTACTAAAATCCTAATAAACAATATGGAGCTCTTTATCGTGAAGAGCTTTACTGAAGAAAGTTAGTACATTAGTTAGGCATGAACGGCCCCTAGTGCATCCATACTGAGTATCATTAATCAGATTATGCTTATCAAGATGGTTTTTTATTATATCAGCCATAATTAACTCAAGTAATTTGCATACAACTGAGGTCAGGTTTAATGGGCGGTAATTTGACGGTAATGACTTGTCCCTTGCTTTAAAAATTGGAATTACATTATCCATGTTCCATATATAAAACACTACACCTAATGGTTCACAAAGGTGTATTTTGCACTCCTTAAGAACACTCGAAAAAAGTTCATCAGGTCCTGGGGATTTATTTTGCTTCAATCAGTCTCCCTGTTTCATAACAATATCCTTAGAGACTGTGATATTACATAAATTATTTTCTCCTTGCTCACTATAAAATTAATGTCTGGAATATTGTTAGTGTCTTCCTTTGTGAAAACCGAGAGGAAATAATTATTAAAAATCGAGCACATTTCATTCTTCTTGTCAGTAAGATGTCCAGAGTTATTTTTAAGGGTACTTATCGTTTATCTAACTTTTGTTCTTTATCCCTGGAGAAACTTTTCGGGTGGGTTTTCGAATATCTTGCAATTTTAATTTCATAGTCCTGTTTAGCTTTTGTTATCCCCTTTTCAACCTCCCTCTTAATGTAGATATATTGATTCATAAGATGACGTTCAGCTCTATAAATTCCTTTCTTCTGCTCTAAAAGATGTTTGAGCCTATTACTTATCCATTTCGGGTCATGTCTATTCGATCTTATTTCTTTATATGGGCAGCATGTATTGTGCTTATCAAATTATCATACTGAGAGCTCTCCTCATTTCCCCAGTCCACAGATGGTAAGTGTTCTGTAAGGCCATTGTAATCAGTTAAGGAAAAATCTGGAACCGTTACTGAATTATCCCTACTATCATACTTCCGTTTAATGCTAAGATCATTAACTTGTGGTCACTTGTGCCTAGTTCCTCTGTAATTTTTAAATTGTTAACAAGGGTTTCATTGTTTACCAGAACCAAGTCAAGCAGGTTATTTTTCCTTGTAGGTTCTGTAACAAACTTCTTTAAAAAACAATCCTGAGCTACCTCTAAGAAGTCGTTAGGCTCTAAATTCCCAGTCAAGGAAATCCAATTACTCTGACTAAAGTTAAAGTCTCCTAGAATTATTACGTTATCGTGCCTTGTGGCCTTAACAATTTCCTCCAAAACTAGTCTCCCTTGGTCCCTATCCAAGGTTCAGGGATGGTATATCACACCTAAAATTCATTTCTCATGCCCCTCTGAAAATTCTACCCAGACAGACTCTGTATGTGTTGCTTCAGACTTTATACTTGCTTTTTTTTATGCAGCAATTCAAGTGATCTCAGACATACAGTCCCACCCCACCTCCATTTCCGATGCGTGGAACAATTTAAAATCTTGAGTGTGACATTCAACAGGCATGTCCCGATTTTTCATATTAAACAACGTCTCATTTATGACAAATACGTCAATTTTACCTGCACTTGCAACTAATATCAACTCTTCCATCTGATTTCTCTCATTTCGACTATTTGTATATCTTAAACTTAGAAACCCTCCCTTCTCTTTTCCATATTGCTCATTTCTGTTCTTCCACTATCCCTATTACTGTCCTTGTCACCTCGTGCCACTGGTTTGCAATATCCACCATAGAAGAGGTCCCAGTTGTCTAAGAATGTTATTGCATTTTCATTACAGTGTTTATCCAGCCAACAACTGACACCAATTGCAGGCTGGATATTTAACAGTAGGCTCGTAGCCTATTACTAACTAAGGTATTATTTCAGTATCTCCACCAATCACACAGGCCTCACTAAAACAACAGCGGTAAGTCCATGCCAGGGCCCACTTAAGCGAAAAATTAAACTTAATTAAACCTACGCCTAAAATTTCAACAACAAAAAAATACTCCTTGCATACTGCAACTAACTTCCTAGTGACACTAATCACGTCACTCCCAGTTGGTCGTCTAATACGTGTCCAAGTGCCGTCTAATATGTGTCCACCAAAGAGCTAATATCATTTATACAAATATGGAGTACTTTTTTCTTACAATATAAACTATTTATTGTATATACAATTTATTACAATAATGTAGTAATAATAATGCATAATAATGGACTTTATTAAAAGAAAGTTGGGATTTCACTTTGAACTACGTAAATTTCAAATTGCTAACTTTATTAAATAAGTTGGTTTCCATGTAATAAACAGATAATGCCTCATCTGGTCTGCTTCAAACATCCAAACTTTGGTTTATCTTAATGGAAGTAAAATAAATAGTCCGCTCATACGAGAGAGAGAATTATGAAGTTTCGGTCCGATTTGTACCATTAATTATGTACATCAAGTCGGACCTAAACGTCGTCATAAGTTTCTTCTATATGTGGGTTATTTGATTATTGTTCCAGTCACAGTATTTTGACTTTTTATTTGTTAGTGGAATATTTTTGTAATGAATGGGCTTTGTTTATGCCAATTTGACACATTCAAAGACTCGTTGTATCAGATTAGACTTTCTTAATTTTTTTTTTTTTTTTTTTTTTTAACAAATTAATTGATATCAAACGATTTTATGATAAACAGCTAGTAACCCAGGATGCTTATTTTAAATCGTAAAGTTGTACTTTCATCTGTTTTTATGCCAAATGATAGTTCGTAGGTAAGTCAGGCTTGTTCAACCTCCACGGAAGTCGTCTCCAATACTGAAGGATATACGTATAAGGAATGAAAAATTGCTTGGTTTCGGAGCCCTTGTTTACCAAAGTTCCCAACACCGAAGACACTGATGTCCTGCGCGTGAAAATTCATGATGGACGCGACTTATCCCTGCCTACACGACACTTCCGTTTAAGATTCCATGTATAAGCAGTCATTCGACTTGGCTAGAAGTCCACCCCTTAGTGCTCACTTCCACATCCCTACAACTCACTCCAACTTATCTACTAACTATTACTTCCATGCCATTGAAATTCACTCCCTACAACTCGCTTTCACGCCTCAACAATTTTCACCCAAACATCTATTACTCAGTCATATAACGCACTTCAACCAATCTACAACCCACTCCCAATCTACAACTCACTCCTAGGCCTCTACAAATCACTACAACATTTATACAACTAATTTCCACTCTCCCATAGTTTGCTTCCACATATCTACAGCTACTTCCGTATTTCTACAACTGCTTACCAGGTTTGAATCAGTTGCATCATGTACTTTGTAGAAATAAACGAAGTATTGCCACTCACTTAACCTCTTACAACACTTCCACTCCCATACTACTCATTCCCAAATACCTGCAATTCACTCCCATTCCTTTACAACTGACCCCACACCTTTACAAATTACACCCATACCTACAAATCATTCCAGCACCATTCTAAAACTAATACCTAGCGTTGTTTCTAAATATAGGCCAGGAAAGGGGACTTGCCTAGCTCAATATATACCTCATTCTAGTTTTATTTCTTCAGCAATGGTACCTCTTACCATTGATCTTCGGTCCTCGGGTGGATGGAGACCTCATCCCTGATGACCCTGCAAAGTTGGTACGTGAAGGAAGATACCACAAGGTTGACCTGATGGCCGGAGTGACTGGCGACGAAGGTGCCGCCATTACTCAAGGTCAGTTTCTGTTTATGACTAAAATGAAGATCCTTTCCTTTTTCTCTTAAAACCAACATGACGACCCTTTCCGAGTTTTCCCAATACTAACAAGAAGGCTCTCAATTAGCTTAGTAGTGAAGCTTTTTAGTGCTGTTGTGTCTTCCTTATAGGAAGGCACAACAACACTAAAAGTTTAAAGCTAGACGAAAAAAAAAGGATATTTTCATTCTATTACACAGAATCCAAAAAAACTGTGCACCTACACAGCACAAAGTCAAGAAATGTTTTATCCATATCATATGATATATCTCCCAATATTTTATTTTAATTGGAGGAAAGCGCTTATGGAATGGAAGGCTTTCAGATTCCATCTAAGGAAGGGATGGATAAGTCCAGTTCATTGGATCAAGAGTTTCCAGAATGAATACACCTGTGTTGAAGGAAATAAAATCTTGGACCGACCTCTGTAACATTGTCCAAAGTGCATCCACTAATACAAATACCCCCATGAACCTTGCCCTCTGTACAGTACACTAATACTGAAAATTTTAAGTTGATCGAATATGGCGTTCTGTAATTATAAACGAAAATTTTAAAGAACGACAAGTGTTGCAAAGAATACTCCGAAAATTGAAAAATCTATACTTATTAAATTTTAAAACGCCCTTAAACGTGATTTCTTATTACACACCCACCCACACACACACACACACACACACATAATATATATATATATATATATATATATATATATATATATATATATATATATATATATATATATATATATATATATATATATATATATATATATATATATATATATATATATATATATATATATATATATATATATATATATATATAAAATATGTCTCTACGTCCACAGGACTCGAACCTGGAAACTCTGTATCAGAGGAACCAGTACTTTACCATGGAGCTAGACCCGCAATAAGTATGGGCGTCCAGCTGGAGCCAGACGATGTTTTCCCGGCTGGACGACCATACTTATCGCGGGTCTAGCTCCGTGGTAAAGTACTGGTTACTCTGATACAGAGTTTGCAGGTTCGAGTTCTGCTGTGGACGTAGAGACAATGTTTGTAAATAATTTCGCCTGTTTGCGAATTGTTAAGCACATATATAGGAAGGTACCACCTCTAGAACTTTACTGGGGACCCTCATCCTCAGAGAAGACAATAAACGTACTTCAGGGAAAACTCAAGGTTCTTCCCGGAGCTGTTTGAATATTTCCTTCTCCTACCACCCCCCTATATTTTATATTCTATATGAACTTTGTTAATGGACTGAATACAATGACAGAAAACACAAACATGAATTACCTCCAGCTCCTCCGAAGCCGGATGCTAGCCCAGTATGCAGCATGCATTTCCCCTCTGGATTGACAGGCTGAGGCGCTGGAACATGAAAGTGGCTTCCCTTGGGTCCCTGGTGGTATCGATGAGTCTGGAACTCAGTTATTTAAGGAAACGTGTGGCATTTTTTTCCCATGATCCCAACGTCTCTGATCCCACTGGGACAAATTGGTACTGTTGGCTTATGTCCCTGTACTTGCCGATCTTGTACTCCTCCCTGTGGTCAGCAGCTCCTCCCTGTCGCCCGACACTGTGATGGATGTAGGTGTCAGCCAGTGTCAACACACAGGTATAGTCCCATGCTAAGATAAGATAAGATAAGATTTCTTCGGATTTTTAACCCCGGAGGGTTAGCCACATAGGATAACCCAAGAAAGTCAGTGCGTCATCGAGGACTGTCTGTCTTATTTCCATTGGGGTCCTTAATCTTGTCCCCACACCAGTCGACCCACACCAGTCGACTAACAACCCAGGTACCTATTTGCTGCTAGGTGAACATGACAACAGGTGTATGGAAACACATAGAAATGTTTCCACCCGCCGGGAATCGACCCCGGGCCCTCTGTGTGTGAAGCGAGAGCTATAGCCACCAGACCACCGGGCCACTAAGAGCTTGCCATTCTTCCAAGGATAGATGGTGATTCCGTCGGGGCGGTTTGCTGGGTTGTGTATTGTTGGCTGCTAGTGATCGAGGATCTCTCTCGGCTGGGCATCCAGCTGTAGCAAGGGTTCTCTTTATGATGTAGTTTACTTCTTTGTGTCTTGCAAGCCAGCCCTTGGTTTTGGAACAGTTAAGATCATGTAGACCATATTGGTCGGCTTGCACATCGCCACAAATACACGTATATTCCATGTGAATTGGGTCGAGGCGTGTCCCATTGCCGAAATGGGAACTGTTTGGAGGAAGTCCCCAGAGTGATGTGCACTCACAGCTAGGAGACAGGCAGTCTCCCTGTCAAATGTTACAGCCCTAAGTATGTTGGCAAGCATCTTTTCAGCGATGGGGCCATTCCAACAGGACTGTTTGTAGGCCAGTTCTGCACTAGGTTTTGGTGCTGGAGCAGCAAGAGTCTGCCATTCAGTGATAACACTGGCATATCATTTTGGCCTGCCTCATGGTGAGTGAAAATCACACATGATGCTCTAACCTACGGGACCACGCAATCCTACAAGAATCAAAAACCCAGCAGAGCTAGGTGTTTTACCTTGATCCGAGGACATACGGTGTTGTGGGTGCCTCTGAGCTAATTTCATTCAACTCCCCGTTTGGTGTACAAGCCTCACGAGCAGTATATATATATATATATATATATATATATATATATATATATATATATATATATATATATATATATATATATATATATAAAACAGTTATGTCAGGTAAAGAAGGAATATAAATGTATAAATTCAAGGATTATGTGGAGTAAAATAAAGGTTGGATGTGAAAAGTGGGTTATAGTAAGTGTTTATGCACCTGGAGAAGAGAGAAGTGTAAAGGAGAGAGAGAGATTTTGGGAAATGTTGAGTGAGTGTGTGGGGAGTTTTGAACCAAGTGAGAGAGTAATTGTGGTTGGGGATCTTAATGCTAAAGTGGGTAAAAATGTTGTGGAGGGAGTAGTAGGTAAATTTGGGGTGCCAGGGGTAAATGTAAATGGGGAACTATTAATTGAGCTATGTGTAGAAAGAGGTTTGGTAATAAGTAATACATATTTTATGAAAAAGAGGATAAATAAATATACAAGGTATGATATAGCACGTAAGGAAAGTAGTTTGTTGGATTATGTATTGGTGGATAAAAGGTTGATGAGTAGGCTTCAGGATGTACATGTTTATAGAGGGGCAACAGATATATCAGATCATTATTTGGTTGTAGCTACAGTTAGAGTAAAAGGTAGATGGGACAAAAAGAAAATTTCAACAGCAAGTAAGAGAGAGGTAAAAGTGTATAAACTAAGGGAGGAGGAAGTTAGGGTGAGATATAAGCAACTATTGGCAGAAAGGTGGGCTAGTGCAAGTAGGAGTAGTGGGGGGGTTGAAGAGAGTTGGGATAGTTTTAAAAATGCAGTATTAGAATGTGGGGCAGAAGTTTGTGGCTATAGGAGGGTGGGTGCAGGAGGAAAGAGGAGTGAGTGGTGGAATGAAGAAGTAAAGGGTGTGATAAAAGAGAAAAAGGTAGCTTATGAGAGGTTTTTACAAAACAGAAGTGTTAATAGAAGAGCAGAGTATATGGAGAGTAAAAGAAAGGTGAAGAGAGTGGTGAGAGAGTGCAAAAGAAGAGCGGATGAAAGAATGGGAGAGGCTCTGTCAAGAAATTTTGCTGAAAACAAGAATAATTTTTGGAGTAAGATAAACAAGGTAAGAAAGCCTAGGGAACGAATGGATTTGTCAGTTAAAAACAGAGTAGGGAGTTAGTAGATGGGGAGCTGGAGGTATTGGGTAGATGGCGGAATATTTTGAGGAACTTTTAAATGTCGATGAAAAAGGAGGCGGTAATTTCATGTACTGGCCAGGAGGTACAACATCGTTTAGGAGTGAAGAAGAGCAGGATGTGAGTGTGGGGAGGTGCGTGAGGCATTACGTAGAATGAAAGGGGTAAAGCAGCTGGAATTGACGGAATCATGACAGAAATGTTAAAAGCAGGGGGATATAGTGCTGGAGTGGTTGGTATTTTTGTTTAATAAATGTATGAAAGAGGGAAGGTACCTAGGGATTGGCAGAGAGCATGTATAGTTCCTTTATATAAAGGGAAGGGGGATAAAGAGAGTGTAAAATTATAGGGGAATAAGTTTACTGAGTATACCAGGTAAAGTGTATGGCAGGGTTATTATTGATAGAATTAGAGGTAAGACAGAGAGTAGGATTGCAGATGAGCAAGGAGGCTTTAGAGTGGGTAGGGGATGTGTAGATCAAGTGTTTACAGTGAAGCATATATGTGAACAGTATTTAGATAAAGGTAGAGAAGTTTTTATTGCATTTATGGATTTAGAAAAGGCATATGATAGAGTGGATAGGGGAGCAATGTGGCAAATGTTGCAAGTGTATGGAATAGGTAGTAAGTTACTGAAGGCTTTAAAGAGTTTTTATGAGGATAGTGAAGCTCAGGTTAGGGTGTGTAGGAGAGAGGAGATTACTTCCGGTAAAAGTAGGTCTTAGACAGGGATGTGTAATGTCACCATGGTTGTTTAATATATTTATAGATGGGGTTGTAAAAGAAGTAAATGCTAGGGTGTTGGGGAGGGGTGGGATTAAATTATGGAGAATTAAATGCAAAATGGGAGTTGACACAGTTACTTTTTGCTGATGATACTGTGCTTATGGGAGATTCTAAAGAAAAGTTGCAAAGGTTAGTGGACGAGTTTGGGAGAGTGTGTAAAGGTAGAAAGTTAAAAGTGAACATAGATAAGAGTAAGGTGATGAGGGTATCAAACGATTTAAATAAAGAAAAATTGGATATCACATTGGAGAGAGGGATTATGGAAGAAGTAAATGTTTTCAGATATTTGGGAGTTGACGTGTCAGCGGATGGGTTTATGAAGGATGAGGTTAACCATAGAATTGATGAAGGAAAAAGGTGAGTGGTGCATTGAGGTATCTGTGGAGACAAAAACGTTATCCATGGAGGCAAAGAAGGGAATGTACGAAAGTATAGTGGTACCAAAACTCTTATATGGGTGTGAAGCATGGGTTGCAAATGCTGCAGCGAGGAGGAGGCTGGAGGCAGTGGAGATGTCCTGTCTAAGGCAATGTGTGGTGTAATATTATGCAGAAAATTCGGAATGTGGAAATTAGGAGAAGGTGTGGAGTTACTAAAAGTATTTGTCAGAGGGCTGAAGAGGGGTTGTTGAGGTGGTTTGGTCATTTAGAGAGAATGGATCAAAGTAGAATGACTTGGAGAGCGTATAAATCTGTAGGGAAGGAAGGCGGGGTAGGGGTCGTCCTAGAAAAGGTTGGAGGGAAGGGGTAAAGGAGGTTTTGTGGGCGAGGGCTTGGACTTCCAGCAAGCATGTGTGACGTGTTAGATAGGAGTGAATGGAGACGAATGGTTTTGGGACATGACGATCTGTTGGAGTGTGAGCAGGGTAACATTTTGTGAAGGGATTCAGGAAACCAGTTAATTGATTTAGTTGGACTTGAGTCCTGAAATGGGAAGTACAATGCCTGCACTTTAAAGGAGGGGTCTGAGATAGTGACAGCTGGAGGGACTTTTCTCAGCTGTCGTATCTGAGCTCCTCTGCAAAGACAGTGATTATGTATGAGTGTGGTGAAAGTGTTGAATGATGATGAAAGTATTTTCTTTTGGGGATTTTCTTTCTTTTGGGTCACCCTGCCTCGGTGGGAGACGGCCGACTTGTTGAAAAAAAAATATATATACAGTATATATATACAGTATATATATATATATATATATATATATATATATATATATATATATATATATATATATATATATATATATATATATATATATATATATATATATATATATATATATATATATATATATATATATTTTATGTATATATTATTGTAACCACGAACGAGTGGTATTAATCAATAACAACACTGCGACTAGCTGAGGATTCGAACCTATGTCGTTTTGGCCCGCCTCATGGTGACCAAAAATCACACATGACGCTCAAACTCATATATATATATATATATATATATTTTTTATTTTTATATTTTTTTATTAACACATCGGCCGATTCCCACCAAGGCAGGGTGGCCCGAAAAAGAAAAACTTTCATCATCATTCACTCCATCACTGTCTTGCCAGAAGGGTGCTTTACACTACAGTTATAAAACTGCAACATTAACACCCCTCCTTCAGAGTGCCGGCACTGTACTTCCCATCTCCAGAACTCAAGTCCGGCCTGCCGGTTTCCTGAATCCCTTCATAAATGTTACTTTGCTCACACTCCAACAGCACGTCAAGTATTAAAAACCATATGCCTCCATTCACTCCTATCAAATACGCTCACACATGCTTGCTGGAAGTCCAAGCCCTCGCACACAAAACTTCCTTTACCCCTCCCTCCAACCTTTCCTAGGCCGACCCCTACCCCGCCTTCCCTCCACTACAGATTTATACACTCGAAGTCACTCTGTCTCGTTCCATTCTCTCTACATGTCCAAACCACCTCAACAACCCCTCCTCAGCTCTCTGGACAATCGTTTTGGTAATCCCGCCTCCTCCTAATTTCCAAACTCCGAATTCTCTGCATTATATTCACACCACACATTGACCTCAGACATGACATCTCCACTGCCTCAAGCCTTCTCCTCGTTGCAACATTCATCACCCATGCTTCACACCCATATAAGAGCGTTGGTATAACTATACTCTCATACATTCCCTCTTTACTTCCATGGACAAGGTTCTTTGTCTCCACAGACTCCAAGTGCTCCACTCACCCTTTCCCCTCATCAATTCTATGATTCACCTCATCCTTCATAGACCCATCCGCCGACATGTCCACTCCCAAATATCTGAATACATTCACCTCCTCCATACTCTTCCCTCCAATCTGATATCCAATCTTTCGTCACCTATTCTTTTGTTATCCTCATCACCTTACTCTTTCCTATATTCACTTTCAATTTTCTTCTTTACACACCCTACCAAATTCATCCACCAACCTCTGCAGCTTCTCTTCAGAATCTCCAAAGCACAGTGTCATCAGCAAAGCAACTGTGACAACTCCCACTTTGTATTTGCTTTATCTTTTAGACCAACACCTTTTGCCAAGACCCTTGCATTCACTTCTCTTACAACCCCATCTATAAATATATTGAACAACCACGGTGACATCACACATCCTTGTCTAAGGCCCACTTTTACTGGGAAATAGTCCCCTTCCCTCCTACACACTCTAACCTGAGCCTCACTATCCTCATAAAAACTCTTCACTGCTTTCAGTAACCTTCCTCCTATTCCATACACCTGCAACATCTGCCACATTGCCCCCTATCTACCCTATCATACGCCTTTTCCAAATCCATAAATGCCACAAAAACATCTTTACCCTTATCCAAATACTGTTCACCTATATGTTTCACTGTAAACACTTGGTCTACACACCCCTACCTTTCCTAAAGCCCCCTTGTTCATCTGCTATCCTGCTTTCTGTCTTACTCTTAATTCTTTCAATAATAACTCTACCATACACTTTACCAGGTACACTCAACAGGCTTATTCCCTATAATTTTTGCACTCTCTTTTGTCCCCTTTGCCTTTATACAAAGGAACAATACAGCTCTGCCAATCCTAGGTACCTTACCCTCTTCCATACATTTATTAAATAATAGCACCAACCACTCCAAAATTACATCCCCACCTGCTTTTAACATTTCTATCTTTATCCCATCAATCCCAGCTGCCTTACCCCTTTCATTCTACCCACTGCTTCACGAACTTCCCTACACCCACAACTGGCTCTTCCACACTCCTACAAGATGTTATTCCTCCTTGCCCTACACACGAAATCACAGCTTCCCTGTCTTCATCAACATTTAACAAATCCTCAAAATATTCTCTCCATCTTCCCGATACCTCTAACTCTCCATTTAATAACTCTCCTCTCCTATTTTTAACTGTCAAATCCATTTGTTCTCTAGGCTTCCTCAACTTATTAATCTCATTCCAAAACTTTTTCTTATTTTCAACAAAATTTGCTGATAACATCTCACCCACTCTCTCATCTGCTCTCTTTTTACATTGCTTCACCACTCTTTTAACCTCTCTTTTTCTCTCCATATACTCTTCCCTCCTTGCATCACTTCTACTTTGTAAAAACCTCTCATATGCTAACTTTTTCTCCCTTACTACTCTCTTTACATCATCATTCCACCAATCGCTCTCTTCCCTCCCGCACCCACTCGCCTGTAACCACAAACTTCTGCTGAACACTCTAACACTACATTTTTAAATCTACCCCATACCATTTCGACCCCATTTCCTACACTCTCACTAGCCCATCTATCCTCCAATAGTTGTTTATATCTTACCTAACTGCCTCCTCTTTTAGTTTATAAACCTTCACCTCTCTTTTACTTACTGATTCTATTTTCCTTGTATCCCATCTACTTTTTACTCCCACTGTAGCTATAACTAAAAAGTGATCTGATATATCTGTAGCCCCTCTATAAACATGTACATCCTGAAGTCTACTCAACAGTCTTTTATCTACCAATACATAGTCTAACAAACTACTGTCATTACGCCCTACATCATATCTTGTATACTTATTTATCCTCTTTTTCTTAAAATATGTATTACCTATAACTAAACCCCTTTCTATACAAAGTTCAATCAAAGGGCTCCCATTATCATTTACACCTGGCACCCCAAACTTACCTACTACCCCCTCTCTGCATGTTTCTCGCACTTTAGCATTTAGGTCCCCTACCACAATTACTCTCTCATTTGGTTCAAAAGTTCCTATACATTCGCTTAACATCTCCCAAAATCTCTCTATCTCCTTACACTCCTCTCTTCTCCAGGTGCATACACGCTTATTATGACCCACTTTTCGCATCCGACCCTTATTTTAATCCACATAATCCTTGAATTTACACATTTATATTCCCTCTTTTCCTTCCATAACTGATCCTTCAACATTATTGCTACCCCTT
The DNA here is from genome assembly GCA_009830355.1 of Cherax destructor. Lineage (NCBI taxonomy): Eukaryota > Metazoa > Arthropoda > Malacostraca > Decapoda > Parastacidae > Cherax > Cherax destructor. The sequence continues at coordinate 1,803 of WNWK01029146.1, read as the reverse complement.
CCTTAGCTCTAACTCTCTCAGATACTCCCGACTTAATCCCATTTATTTCTCCCCACTGAAACTCGCCTACCCCCTTCAGCTTTGTTTCGCTTAGGGCCAGGACAATATATATATATATATATATATATATATATATATATATATATATATATATATATATATATATATATACATATATATTATATATATATTATATATATATATATATATTATATATATATATATATATATATATATATATATATATATATATATATATATATATATATATATATATATATATATATATATATATATATATATATATATATATATATATATATATATATATATATATATATATATATATATGTCGTGCCGATTAGGTAAAACTTGCGATTTTGGCTTAAATAGCAACGCTCACCTTGCCATATAAGACAAGTGAAAATTTGTGTATGCAATAATTTCGCCAAAATCATTCTGAACATAACGAAAAAAATATATTTCATTGTGTTTGTTTATTATTAAATTAATGTTAACGTATCTAAAATATATTTAGTTGGGTTAGGCTAAATTAAATTGCGCTTGTTGTAATAAGGTTAGGTAGGTTTTCAAAGTTTCTCTTGGTACAAAATTATAAATTCTTACATTAACATAAATGAAAAAAATATATCTTTAAACGTATAAGAGAAAATTTTAGAAAGGACTTAATTTTAGATGAGTTCTTGCTAATTGACCAGTTTTACCTATTCGGCACGACATATATATATATATATATATATATATATATATATATATATATATATATATATATATATCAGAAATCTTCCCTATGAGGATAGACTGAGGGCCTTGAATCTACACTCTCTAGAAAGGCGTAGAATTAGTGTGTATATGATTGAGGTGTATAAATGGAAAACAGGAATAAATAAAGGGGATGTAAATAGCGTGCTGAAAATATCCAGCCAAGACAGGACTCGCAGCAATGGTTTCAAGTTGGAAAAGTTCAGATTCAGGAAAGATAAGGAAAGCACTGGTTTGGTAATAGAGTTGTGGATGAGTGGAACAAACTCCCGTACCGTCATAGGGGCTGGGACGTCGTGTAATTTTAAAATAGGTTAGATAAATACATGAGTGTGGGTGGGTGTGAGTTGGACCTGACTAGCTTGTGCTACTAGGTCAGATGCAGAACTAATTCCTTAAGTGGAAGTGACGTGATTACCTGGAGTTTACCTGGAGGGTTAACTCAGGTGGTGTCTAGGCGTGCTGCAGTGTACCTTTTCTTATGTTCTTATATATATATATATATATATATATATATATATATATATATATATATATATATATATATATATATATATATATATATATATATATATATATATATATATATATAACATAAGAACATAAGAAACATAAAAAAAAGGTACACTGCAGCACGCCTACTGACCCACCCAATCCTACATGACCACCCAATCCTACAGGAATGGCGCAGCCAGCAGAGCTAGCTGTTTTACTGCCTCCGAGGACATACGGTGTTGTCGGAGCTTCTAGGCTAATTTCATTCTCATCCCTGGTCCATGAGGCGGACCAGTACAACATGGGTTAAAGTCCTTGGCTAGTGCAGTGTTGTTATTGATCAATACCACTCGTTGGTGGTTTCAATAATATATATATATATATATATATATATATATATATATATATATATATATATATATATGCTGCTCGTGGACTAGTACACCAAACAGGGATGAGAATGAAATTAGCCTAAAGCTCCAGAACACTGAATGTCCTCGGATGCCGGTAAAACAGCTGTTCTGC
>WNWK01029145.1:0-24686 GCA_009830355.1 Cherax destructor | reverse complement strand
GTGGCATAAAAGTGTGGTAAGGCATGGGGGGCTGCAAGTTCTGACAAAGGGAGGCTGAAAAATATGTGCGTGAATTCAAGGGGTACATAGAGGCTGAAAAATTCCCCCCCAAAGTGTTCAGTTGTGGAAACAGGCCTTTTTTGGAAGAAAATGCCAAAGAGGACCTACATCATGCTGGAAGAAAAGGCATGCCTATGAAGATAGACTAACTCCCATGTTCTGTAGTAATGCTAGTGGGGATTTCAAAGTGAAGCCTTTGCTGGTGTATCACTCTGAAAATCCCAGTGTTTCCAAGAAAAACAGTGTTGCCAAGGCTAATTTGTGTGTGATGTGGAAGCTAACAGTAAGGCATGAGTCACGAGGGAAATTTTCCTTGATTAGTTCAATGAAGTTTTTGGGCCCCGAGTGTGAAGAAATACCTCCTGGAAAAAAAATTTGGGAAACTAAAGTGCCTCCTGGTAATGGACAATGCTTCTGCTCATCCCCCAGATTTGGATGACCAAATGGTGGAGGATTTTTTGTTTCATCACAGTGAAGTTCTTGTCCCTTAACCCCTTTTGGGGGGTCCAAGGGGGTCTCTGAAACTCGTTCTCAGGGTCCACGAATTTAAAAAGAAAAAAATTACTTTTTCTTATGGAATGATAGAGTATCTTTTTCGATCATACGCACAAAAAGTATGAAATTTGATCGAAAACTAACGGAATTATGCTTTCCGAAGTTAGCGGTAGCCATGACACTTACGCATCCGCGATTTCGCCCACTTTGAGCCCTATTTTCTGCACATTCCAATGCTTCAGTTACTAAAATTATAGCTTTTTCCCTTTTAGAACTCCATTTCTTCTATCGATTGAGTACAAGAAACCGCCTATTTACCAATTTCAACTCCCCAAATAGTGGTCAGAAAATGGCAATTTGGCCAATTTCACACAAATTTCAAACGATGCCAATTTCAAAATAGGATCCATAAAAAACAAGACAGACATTCCTGGCACTAAAATAACATCTTCTCTGTTCATTAGTCACGTCTCCGGGCCCCCTCTTACATTACTTTTGCTTTCCTTTTTGAATTTTTATTCTCAAAAAAAAATAGAAGATTTATTGTTATGTATACAACTGCATCATTGTAAAAATGGTATAAATAATATCAGAGCACTTGTGCATGAATATTAGACTTGCCAGTTGATGTGTATTGGACCATGGTGTGATTTGTTTACTCTTGAACATCGTAAAAAAATGGGAACATTTTCCTACTTTGAGCTCAATTTAAAAGGTACTTGTTATTGTCAAACCAATCAAAATCATTTCTATTTCTGTAATTTTCTTCCATTCTATCAAATGAGAACAAGAAAACGAGAATAAAACAATAAATACCATACGAAAATAGACTGCAAAGTCGCTGTTTTAAACCAAAAACACGTTCACATTTTTTTTTTCCTCATTATGCACTGTGTGGTGCAGGAATTTTTTTATACTGCGCACACTGACCGCACAGACCCATTCTATCACATCTAGGCCTAACAGCCTGTTTCTGCTTGTTTTGGGGGCCCTGGGAATTTGGCGTACTAGTCGTCAATAACCCCAGTGCGTAAAAATTATAGTACGCCCAAAAAACCCCGAAAGGGTTAATACCCTCCCTCACCCACCCCATGGACCAGCAGATCATTTCAAACTTAAAAAAAATTACACCAAAAGGCCCAATGTTTCCCAAGGGTTTTTGCTTTGATGTTAAAAAAAACCCCTTCCAAAGGAACCCAACCTGCATTGACTCTAAGAGAGTTCTGGAAAGATCACTTCAATATCCTCAATTGCATAACTCTTATAGATAAGGCTTGGCGGGGAGTGATTTCCCAGGATTTTTGAACTCTGCTTGGAGAAAATTGTGGCCAGATTGTGTCCTCGACAAAGATTTTGAAGGGTTTGAAGCTGACCCTGACAACCCTATGCCAGTTGTGGAATCTATTGTGGCAGGGGGGAATTCCATTAGGTTGGATGTAGTGGGGGGATGTGGAAGAGTTGGTGGAGGACCACAATGAAGAGCTAACCAATGAAGAGCTGCAAGACCTTCATCTGGAACAGCAACAGACCACAGCTAAGAAAATTGCTTCAGAAGAGGAGGGGAAGAGGGAAGAAGGTGCCTTCTTCAGAGATTAAGGAGATTTGTGCAATGAAAATAGGGTGCAAACATTTAGGGGGGGAACATCCCCCTAACAAAGCTGTTACAGGCCATGTCAGTGACATGTTCAATGCCCAAACTCGTGTCCCATTTTAGGGGGAAAATTTTTAAAAAGACGCCAAAAACAGGCTGTCTGGAACAATTTTTGTGTGACAGGGGTCCCGTGACTCTCAAGTTGGTTCTAATTTGGGATTAAAAAACAAGAAAGGGAAATAACTTGGAAAGGACTTAGTACCTGAAGTATTTATGGAGGGGGTTCCCCTTCCAAACATTTAAATTTTTCCATCTTCTCCCCTCCTGTCTTCCATACACTAAAAAGGGGTCTTCAATAAAGGTAAGTGTCATGTTATTATTGTTTTATTCTTCATGTCTCATTGTTTTCTGTGTATGTAAATCTATATTTCATGTAAAAAAATTTTTTTTAAAACTTTTTGGGGGTCTGGAACTGATTAATTGGATTTACATTATTTCTTATGGGGGGAAAAGGTTTCGCAAATCATAAATTTAGCCTTTAATTAATCTCTGGAACAGACTAAAATTTACGAAATCAGGGGCCACTGTGCCCCCCAAAAACATTGGAGGAGTTTGTTTCATGTGTTTTTTTTTTTTGTTTAAACGCTTAACTTACTTGCTACATGTTAATGCTACACTTTATCACTGGCTGGCGCTATACCCCCTTTTCAAAATCCTCGCTTTAGCATTGTACATATCATAAATTTCTGAATCACTGAAGAAAGGGACATTCTCCCCTCTCTCCTTTCCCCCTTTCTTTCGTACTTTGCTACAAATTCTTTCCGAAATTTTATCGTGTTTCTCACCTTCTTTACCATAGGGGTGGCACTAGGGCTTTCTTTGGGGCCCCTGGTGGCTTATTTAGCAGTCATACACAATAAACAAGCCCAAACAACAATGGGTTTTTACAAAATGCTTCATATGACCCTTTCAGGGTAATGTTCATAACCAGAAACAATGCCCCCCCCCACCCCCCTCCACCCCCCCCCCCCACCCCCCACCCCCACCCCTCCACCTCCACTCCACCCCACCCCCCCCACCCCCCCCTCCCCCCCTCCAGGCTTTGTGTGGGGAGCACTAAGACGTGTTACGTACAACCGACAAAACCAGAGGGGGTTTTTGAAAACAGAGACTATATTTTGATGAAAAAGTCGGCGATAACCAAAAATCACAAAACAGAGGGTAACGAAAACAGAGGGTCCACTTTTAATTAAAAGAAGCCTCCCTGGTTCTTAAGTTCTTTGAAAGTGACTTAGATACATTCTTTAGAATCGGTTCATGCCATTAATGTGGCCACACAAACATTGGGTAACATTTGCACAGCTTTGACAGGCAGAGCTCAAACCTTTGACAAGTACATTAATTATGATACTATTAGGGAGGCTATACAGTGGACCCCGGATTACGTACTGCTCACACTCGAACAATTATGTAAGTGTATTTTTTTAAGTGCTTTTGTAAGTGTATTTTTGGGGGTCTAAAAGGACTAATCTAATTTACATTATTCCTTATGGGGAAAAAATTCGTTCGGTAACGGCACTTGAACAGCATTCTGGAACGAAATAAGCGTAATCCGGGGGGGGATTTTACCAGAAATTTACAATTTGTTACCTGTGAGTTGTCAACATGCATTTTTTTCACTGCAACGAAGACAAGGTCAACCCTGTGGTTCAGGGCCTCGAATTGCAATTATTTTGAAAAATTCTTTTGTTTATACTGCACAAAGATTTCTGTAAATGTATACCTACCAAAAAACAAGAATATCTCAGTGATCATCTGGATCAGATATTCTGAAAGAGCACTCCCAGCTGATAACTTAAAAAAGCACAAAGAAAAAAAAATGCTAAGTCACCTAAAAACTAGAAAAACAAATCAGCTGATAAGCCCCGGTCTCCTTAGTCATTGACTCATAGCCAAATAAAGGTGATGTGGGAGCTTTCGGGGTTTTTAAAATTAACTAACCGCCAAAAACCCCGACCACTTTAAGGTGACCCAGCATCAGGAGAGGTTCCATGAAGGATGTGCATAACTAAAACAATTTTAAATTTTTTCAGAAAAAAAGGAGATAATGTTTTACTTGAGGTGCTTTAGTGGGTTCCCCGAAGTCTACAGCAATTGGTTTCCCTTGGAACCCGTTCTTTTCACAGAAAAAGTACAACAACTCACTATTGTGCTGAAAACCATAAATACAAGTAAATTCATTTATAGCCAAAAAATTTAAAAATGACAAAGTGGTTAAATTAGGTAGAATTCCCAAGTAAAGTAAAACCTCTCATTAATGAATTTACAAGTTAAAACAAAAATATTGGCTAGACAAATGCTCTAATGAACAAAATGGACAAGTCTGTAAATTTTGCTTTTGTCCAGTGATGGTGTCTGGTTGTCTTCTGAATTGGGCCCAGTCTTCTAACTCTGACTTTTTTCATAAGGTCACAAGCAGGACAGTCTGTTTTCATTGTTACCTGAGCCATAAGCCACCTACCCGTTTACTGTTTGTTTATTCACACCCCTTTTCATTCACTCTTTTAAATTTTCCCCGGGTTTTGAACATTTTTTGTGACTTTATTAGACATTAAGTAAAGTGCAATTTGACTTTAAAGCAAGAAAACATGGGTTTTTTAGTCCTATTCCCAGTCCTTTTAAAATTGCCCTCCATGTTTCCCCCAGCTCTCTACATATACTCCGCCCCCATGTCTTCTGCTTTTCATTCTCACCCTCTACATTTCCCCCGCCCTCTACATTTCCCAGTCCTCTACATCTTCCCACCCTACATCTTCCCGGCCTCTACATCTTCCCAGCCCTCTATGTCTTTCAAACCCTCTACATCTTCCCAGGGAAAAAATAAGTTTATTCAGGTATACACAAATACTTTACATACATTATCATACAAAAGCAGCATATGTGTTAGGGGAACCTAGGAAACCCAAAAAATCAGACAAGTGACTTATTTCCTTGGGGGGCCTTTTTATACTTTAATATTTTACATTCTAGGATATATATGTTATTATATTATAAAGGATATATGTATACTAGGAAAAGGTAAAAAGTTATTTACATATACATGTGTGTTAGCAAAAAAAAAAAAAATCATTCTCCTCCCTTTTTGTCGCTACTTCTTAGGTCCTTTTTTGGGTTTTCTTCTTGAACTGGCTCATGCTATGACTGGTTTGACAGGCAGGCAGTCTGTTCCATTCCTTTTTGCTGTACAATAAAAGGTGTTTGAAGCCGGGCCCCTGACTGTGGGAACTACAAAGTTGTGCTCTCCCCCGGGGGACTATGACTGTTTGGTTCCCAGCCCTGAAAAATTGGCAGCAAGATTTCCCCGGGCACTGTTTGTGAGAATTTTTTTAAACTTGATTTAATTTAAGTTGTTTTACTTGTCTTCAATTTACATACCCCAAATTGTTTTAATTCACCCCGGCCTACATGCCTCTTGGACCCAGGTCCAGGATGAATCTTACCATTTTGTTCTGGGTGATTTGCAGCTTATCTTTCAGTTTTTGTCAAGGCAGAGTACCATGAAGGGTAGTCCATATGACATTGTAAAAGGGCTAGACATGGGGTTCTGCGAGCCTCAGTAGGTAGACACGGGGGCTTGTCTGAGAGGAACTTCAGCTGGCATTCCTTTCTTTACTACATTTCCCTACAACCCCTGACATGCAGGGAAAAGGGGTTTCCCCAAATTTTTCTGAAAACAAAAGTGATGGTTTCCCCCATTACATCGGACTTTAAAAATTATTTACCCTTCGTTTATATTTTGGGCCCCAAAAGTATGGCTTTTTTTCCCTAGATGTAACGATAGTTTGTTGTCTACTAACCAATTGCTGCAGGACTCATTCCATTTTTTAATACTTTAGCTATATCTTGTGGGTTTTTACCTGACACTAACAGAGCACTGTCCCCCATACAGTGGAGTTTGCCGCATGATGGGCATATCATTTACAAAACCCCGGAATAAAAAGGAAACCAGAATACTACCTTGGGGAACCCCATGCTATCGGCAGTGGTTCTGATTCCTTTTTGTTAATTTTGGAATTTGTTTCCTGTTGCTATGATAGGACTTAAACCAGTCTGTGGAACCTACCGATAGCTTGAATTTTTTACATAATATATTGTGGTTGACAGTAAAAAAGGCCTTTTGCAGGTCAAATTCCTTCCTATGGGTTTCCCCCTATAACTTTCAGTTCTCATGTAACCCATCAGATTAATTAGGGGGGGTCGGTCGGTAAGATCCCTAAACCTGATTGGTAACTATGAAGAATTTGTTGTCATAAGATATTTAACATTTGATATAACCCCCACTCTAAATTTTGGATATTACACTGGTATACTAACAGGCCTATAGTTGCGACAAAAAGACCTACTTTTTTCTTGAAGATGAATAACTCTGGCCTCCTTGAACCCCTCGGGCCGTATTAGTGGTGATGGACAAATTTATTATGTGAGCAATGGGGATTGCCACCCCAGGTGCACCATTTTTAGGAACTTAACGGGATGTTATCTGGGCGGTGCTCTTAATTGGGTTTAACCTGTTATTTTTTTTTCCGGTCATGAGATACATTACTGTTGACCTTTTGGAGTTACTCCTTTATTGGTATAGCATTTTTAAATTTAAATCTGTTTAAATATTTGATGCAGCTGGTAGCTTACTTACTAGTGTTGATGGCAGTTGTGTAGTATAATTAAAACAATTTGCCACTTTAGTTTTTCCGTGGATACCTCGTTATCGACATTTAGAACCCTTTTACATTACAGGGAAAACCCCTTTTTGAACCCCCGGGAAAACGTGCAACTATGTAAGTATAATATTGTAAGGGTTGTGGGAAGTGAGGGGGTCTGAAATAGACTAACCTAAATGACTTTTTTTTTTTAAGGAAAAATTTGGAATGGAATAATTTTTTTAAAGGGGTTTCCCTGTATTTTCTCTAGAAAAAAGCTTTCGGGTTCTCTGACTCAGAATAAAAGTTATTCTGAGTCACCAGTTTAGCCCATGGGTTATACCCCTCTCCCACCATAAAAGGAAAGAAAATTACAGTGGGCCCCCGGCCGGGTTTTTTTCCCTTCGGCGTTCTGTTAATACGGCGATTCAAATTATGAAAAACTTTCTATACAGAAACGGTCTTTTAAATCGGCGCGCACCCCCCGGTTTGTTTACATTCTCCATGGCGATCTCCATTATGTAATAATAATCACTCTTGGGCACATTAAATGCCCCATTTTACGTCAATATAAATTTTATTAATCCATTTTGTATTTTCTTCAAAATTACGAAGAAAATTTAATTATAAACATGCTGTTTATATACTATGGGGGTTTAATTCTTTACAAAGGCTGTTCGAGTGCCGTACCGAATGAATTTGTTCCCCAAAGGGAATAATGTGAATTAGTGAATCCGTTTCAGACCCCAAAAAAAACACTTACAAAAGCACTTACAAAATACACTTCATAATTGTTCAAGTTGGGGGCTGCTCGTATGTCGAGGTACCACGTACTAATAATAATACTTTGGGCACATTAAATTTTATTTTACATTAATATAAAATTTTCATTAATCCCTCTATGATATTTTTTAAAAAAAATAAAGAAACATTTAAATAGATAAAAATTTTATGTTTTACATGGCCCCCTAACGAAACCCCGAAAACAAAATTAATATAATATTTTGGGGCTTGTGGAAGTGTTTTTGGGGGGGGAAAAAAAACCCCCAACCACGTGCATTATTTCTTTGGAAGAAAATTCGGGGGAAAGATTGGAGGCTTCAATGAATTTTTTGGGCCTTTACTGAAAATGGGGGTTTTGGCCGGGGGGGGGGGAAAAATTTTTTGTCACCCCCCTTTTGCATAAAGCTTTTTTTAAATTCTGGGGGTTTTCTTATTTCCCTTTTTTTTGAACAAAAAGGGGTTGAAAAAAATATTAAAAAAGGGAACATTATGTCAGGAAAAAATTTACCCGGGAAAGTAAGGGAGGTTGAGAAAAAGCCCCAAAAGTACCTACAAATTTTTATAACTGATAATTTATACTTGTGTACCTGTACCTAAGTAAACTTACACCGTTAATATAGACATTTTTAATCCACTAAATACCCCCCACAGTAGAATAAATTAACAAAATTTTGAGATGTGGTAGCCAGGCGACTTGTACCCCAACATCAGAAAAACTGTACATTATAATATTACTGGGAGTAACTGAAAATTATTCCTTTCGTATGCCTTCCTGGGGGCGCTTTCTTCTAAAAATGGTTTAGTGAGAATGGGAGTTTTCTCATTATTTATTCTACTGTATCAACGTGGAACAACTTGTACACAATGTAAAGTGATAAACCCCCGGGCGCTTCGCCTTTTTTGTTTAATTACGTGTGGGGGGGGGGGGAGGGGGGTTTTTTCCCTGGTTGGCTACCCATACTTCCCAAACCTGATTTCCACAAAAAAACTCCCCTCTCACCGAACTTCGGCTACAAATATTTTAAGGTAATTAATGCATGGACTGTACGTAATTTTATTATTATTATTATAATCAAATAAACCCTAAACCACAGGGTCATACAGCATGGACGTATTTGTACAGGGCCCCCCGAGTAATAACAAAATTCATTCAGAAGCCGCTCAAGTGCCTTTGGGGGGGAAGATTTCCCTTGAAATAATGTAAAGGGGTTGTCCTTTCACCCCCCCAAAAATACACTTAAAACCCTTTAAATTATACAGTGGACCCCCCCATTCGAACATTCTTCTTCCAGAATGCTGTTCAAGTCTGTTCCCAAAAAAAATTTATTCCCATAAGGAATGATGTAAATTAGATTAGTTATTTCACCCCCCCAAAAATACCCTTATAAAAGCACTTACAATAAAACTTAAAAAAAGGGGGAGTTTGGTGTTTGAATGGCGGGTTCACTGTACTTACAAATTGTACGTTTTCCCGGGGGTTTGTAACTCGGGGGTCCACTGTATTTTACCTCTGGGGGTTTTAAATTTAAAATTTAAAATATATTCTTGTAATAATAATCTGTAATAATAATAATAATAAATAATAATAATGATAATAATTTGTCAAGATTATTTTTTTAAAAAATTACATGAGAATAAAGTGTTGGTTTTTATTTATTCTATTGTACCACTGTAAAATTGTACACAGAAAAGGGTTTTTTATGAACATGTATCAACCACAACATTGGTTTTTTTTTAAAAAGTACTCGGGGGTTTTCTTACCTCTTTGTTTATTCGTTTTTATCCTTCTCACTTCTCCCCCCTACATTAAGACTAAAAATTTTAAAGTAAGAATGGGTGTACTGTTTGCTTTTATGGCTCTAGGGGCTTAATGTCATAGTAGGTGGGAGTGGCCGGGGATGCTATACCCCCCCACGACCTTCTACAAAAAATACTTTTATCTCACCCTCTTAAAACCATTAAGACTACGTCCCCTTGGTTTCACTTGTCCCTTTTTCCGTTTTGGTTTTTTTGCTGATTTTTCAGGAAAATTTGTCTTAGTTTTGCTGATTTTTTTATTTTCCCCACCGTATGGGACCTGTCCACCAGTCCCCGGCATAAAAAAGGCCGAGGCCCGCCCCCCACCCCCATGCACTTGTCCGCAGTCTAGCATTGTTTCCTTGAGTGAACATCATCCCAGGAGTTTATAAAAACATTTATTAACAATTCATTTTTTTGGGCCTTGATTATTGTGTATGACTACTAAAAAGTACCAGGGGGCCCAAAATCAATGCCACTTCTTTGGTAAAAAAATTAGGAACACTGTAGAAATGAAAAAGAAATAATGAAAAATATGATAGTGAAAGGGGAGAAAACATGGAGTTTAAGAGTGTAGCAGGCATGGGGGAGTGTAGCATGCAGGGAGGGAGGTAGCATGCATGCAGGGAGTGTAGCAGCATGCGGGAGTGACAGGTATGCGGGGGTGAATATGCAGGGTGTAGCATGTATGCAGGGGGTGTTTCATGGCAGGGGGGCGCATGTATGCGGGAGTGTCGATGTATGCGGGGGTTTAAAAGGACGGGTTGTAGCAGGAGGGAGTGAACAGGGAGGGAGTGTGGGATGCGGGAGTGGCGATGGGGATGTACAGGTTGGGGGTTACTTATCGGGATTTAAAGGAGGGGAATTAGCATTTTGGGGGGAATGAAATTATCAGGGGGGAAATAGGGTTGAGGGGGAAATTTCAACAGGGAGGGGCGGGGGGGGGTTGACAGGGGGGAGTTAAATGAAAGTGACGGAAAGGACTTGGTAACAAGTTTTATAGGGGTTTTTCCCCAAAAATTGGGGTTTTCTTCCCCCTCTTCCCCTTTCCCTCCAGCAAAATCTTAATAAAGGTAAGTGCCAATTGTTCTTTCATTTGGCATTAAATTTTTTGGCCCCAAAAAAAAATTCGGGGTTTTTGGGAACGGATTTTGTTTCCATTTTTCGGGGTATTTTGGTTTTCCCATTTTTTTGGTCCTTTGGGAAGGATTAAAATGAAAAGAGGGATATGAATACAGTGGTCCCTGAAACAGGTCCCCCAAAATCCCCTTTTTAGAATTTTTTTTTTTAAAGCTTTTTAAAATTTTGGGGGTGTAAAAACAGTCATTTTAATTTTTTTAAAGGGGAAAATTTTTGGTAAGGATTAAACTTCCAACGAAAAATATCGTAATGAGTAATTATAGATTTTACACTTAGGAGTTTTAACCCTTGTACTATAGGGTTTGGGTGGGGGCCCAGGGTAAATGATTCCCCTTACAAAATTACTACCTTTTGCCAACATTAAGTAAATTTTAAATAAAAGTGTATGGTTTATTTTATTTTTAAGCCGTTCTTTCTAACTTAAAATGTTGTGAAATTTTTTGGATTTAAGCTTTATAAATGGAAAAAAAGGGAGTTCGTTTTGGGGAACTGCTTTGGCATCCCCTAACCAATCCATTAAGGGGAAAACTGAATGAAATTAGTAAGCCCCATATACTTACTACTTCTGTGATTATTAAAATTATTTCTAGTTCCGTTTTCTTCGATTAAACCCCTTTAGGTTTTTAGTTTAGTAATTTAGCCCGGGTTTTGGTCTGGGGTAGCGAAAAATTTCCCCTCAAATAAGGGGGGAAAGGTGGAGGTAAGGGGGAGAGAAGGGTTTTGGGTCAGTGTGCGAGAAAAAAAATATTCAAAATGCAAAAAAAAAAAAAAAACTACTGGTTTTGGGTTTTAAAACAGGCTTTCGTTATTTTGAAAAAGGTTTTAGGTTGTATTCCGTTTTCTTGGTTCATTTGATAGAATGGAAGATATATTACGAAAAAAGGATTTTTTGGTTTCACATACAAATGTATTGAAATTAAAAAAGTGCAAAGTTGATTTTGCCAATTTCAGGGTAAAAAATAAAAGAATAAAAATAAGGGGGACGTTTATGCGTAAAAAATCGTGATTTTTTTAACCGTTTTTAAATGTTATAGTATACATAAAGAAAATCTTTTTTTTTTGTGAGAAAAAAAATTAAAAAGGGGGAAAAGTAATGAAGAGGGCCTGGAGACATGACTAATGAACAGAAAAAATGTTATTTTAGTGCAGGAATGTCTGTCTTGTTTTTCCCCTGGACCCTTTTTGGGGAAATTTTAGCTTTTTTTGGAAATTTGTTAAAAAAATTTGGGCCCAAAATTTCCAATTTCTGACCATTTATTAATTTGTTGAAATCGGTAAATTGGGGGTTTCTTTTACTCAATCGATAGAACAAATGGAATTCTAGAAAAAAAGCTATAATTTTTTAAATGGGAAGGTTGGCCAAAAAAGGGGCAAAGTGGGCAAATCCCGATCGTAAATACCCGATCCCCCCCAACTTTGCGAGAGCAAATTCCGTTTTTTTCCCAAATTTCATACTTTTGGTTCATTATGATGGAAAAAAATTTTTCATTTCTTTAAAATTTTTTTTTTTTTTTGAAAATGTTTAAAAACCCCGAAAACGAGTTAAGGTTGGGGGTCTAACCCTAAAGGGAAAAGGACCAAATTCCTGTCCAGAAAAAAACAGATGATAGAAATATTGATTTTATAATTTGGGATTTGTGGACAATGGGGGTTTTCACCCCTCTTTCCCTTTGGCCTTTAATGAGCAATTTTACAAAAATTTTGGCAACGAACCCCCGGAATCGTAAATTATGAATATAATATTGTGTGCTTGTGGAAGTGTATTTTGGGGGTCTGAAAAAAACAACCTACGTGACATTATTTTTGGACGTAAATTCGTTCGGTAATGGCACTTGGCGGCTTCGGTAATTTTCTCGTTTGGCGGGTCCACTGTACTCTATCAAACTGATACAAAGGCTGTTGCTAAACTTCACATATTGTGCTGCCTAAAATTTTCCCGGGGGGTTTAAAACCCTACATCAGATGTTTTTAACCATGTTGGAAAGATCTCAAATTGTTTAAAAAAAAATAAAGACAACGCAAAAGTTTGCTTTTCCCATCAGGAACTGTGCTAGGAGGAATTTTTTAAACTGCACATCAACAGTACAGACTATTTTCTTTCCTAAAAATTTCTGCTCACAATATTTGAAGTGCTATCCTTGGACATAGATCTACCCGACACTGGCATCAACAACGCATATCTGGGGAGACAGTGGAAGGTTTAGGAAAACGGGGGAATTTTTTACAAAAAAAGGGGTTTTTTTGTAAATGATTTCCCCCTAAAGTACAAGGTTGGTTGGACTGGGCCAGGGGGGGTTGACCCCTGAAACACCCTCAGGTGTAAGACTCAATTAGCCTAAAAAGGGGAGGCAGCTTGCGAAATATTCCTGAGCCAAATAAAAAAAATTACATATACAGTGGACCCCAGTATCATAAAAACTTCTTTTCCCGAACCCTTTTTCTCAAGTGCCATTACGGCAATTTACCCCTTAAAAAATGTCACTTAGGGGGGGCTTTTTAGCCCCCCCAAAAAAACCTTCCACAAGCACTTACAATATTATACTTACATAATTGTACGATTTCCGGGGTGTGGGTTGGGGGGGCCCCTGTATAAAAACCCCCGTGTACAGGGGGGCCCCCCGGGTTTTCGGGGGTCCCCCAAAATTTCCCCCTTTTTTTGTAAGTTTTTTTTTTTTTAAAAGCTTTTGTAAAAATGTATTTTTGAAAAAAAAAATAGTCGTTTTTAAAATTTTTCCTTATGGGGATAAATTCATTTGGTAAAAAAATTTTCTGATTCTGGGAAAAAATTAAACCGGGGTACCACTGTATTTGGGGGTTTTTTAAAAATTTAAAAGTTTTAAAAAAGTTAATAAAATCTTTTCAGAAAAAGTAATTTGGAAAAAAACTACATGGATAAGGATAAGGACTAGGCAGAGGCTTGATCTCCCCTTCTGCTGAGCATGAGATAGATTTTTTCCTATTCTTGCTGAACTAGAGAAAGAAAAAGGGAAAAAGGAGGAGGGGGAACAAGTAGATAAAAAAAGGAAGGAGAAGATAAAGAAGAAAAAAAAAGGTCAAAAAAAAAAGGGGGAAAGAAAAAAAGAAAAAAAAAGGGAAAAAAAAAAGGAATATATTTTGTGACTGCATACAGATTACGAAAAAAAAAATAAGACTTAATGATTTAGTTAATATAAACAACAAATGACAATGAAAACCCCCTAGATACCCCAAATCCTTTCGCCCCAAAATGCCCCCAAAATGAAAAAGGGGGCCAACAGAGGGCCCAAAACATCTCCAATCTGTATTTCTCGAAATTTCCAATGACAATCAAAGTCTATGTATTACCCTCTTTTAAATTTTCCCAAATTTTTTGTTTGTCATTCAAACCCCAATATCTAAAAAAAAAAAACTAGAATGGATTTTTTTTCACTTTAAAAAACCCAAAAATTAGCTTGTGTATTGTCAGTATAAAAATTATAATTAACCCCATGGGCATCTAACAAAAAGGGGTTTTGCCACTAACATAAATAATAAAAATACCAGTCCAACAACAGAGTCCTGAAGAATGCCACAGAGAAAAAGGGGAAAGCCCCGGGTACAGTCACTGTACTACTGGAAAATGCCCAAACCCCAAAAGACACGTTTTCCCCGAAGCAATAATGCAGTCCCCTAAGGCCCAAGCTGAAAAGGGTTTTATTTTTGTTCTATGATCAACAGAATTGAAAAGAGATTAAAAACTAGCAGTGACACATACCTTGACAAGTGTTCAACTCAAATCATTGAAAAAATTTTCAAAGCTGTCCCCCGTTGAATGAAAGGGTTTTTAAAATGCAAACTGAACACACAGAAAAAAATTATTTTGGGGGAAAAGGGAAAAAATTGATCTAGAAAGCAGTTCTTTTTTTTTTGAAAAGCGTAAGATTTGAAACAGTACAGTAGTCTGACATGTTTCTCCTCAAGGGGGAAAAATTCCTGAGGAGGGGGCAAACCCCAAAAAACCTTCTTACTGACTGTGGAAAATATCTACTTTTAAACAATTAACAGTTATAAAAAAAACCGCACATTCATATATGTACATATACCATTCAATTGTTTCTCTGAAATATTCCACCTTATGACCCAATACCCCCCCTTTCCCCCCCCCCCTTTTAAAAATTTTTCATAATCAGTCATTGATCCCCCTACACAAAATTTGCCATTTGCTTCACACTTTTATAGGACACATATGGACAAAAGGAATCGTATCAAGGGGCAAAATAACAAATTAAGATAAAAAAAAAATTTAAAAAATGGGGTGGTAGTAGAAGTGGAATATTCAAATGGGTTCAAAAGGGAAAAAAACCAATAAATATTTCTCCTCAAAGCTTTTTTTTTCACTTTTCTGAGGTAATGGGTCCCCCCAAATTTTCACTAAAAAGGGGGGCCCCATCATATATAAAAAATAATATTATTTAAATTTTTAAAAAAAACCTTGCTAGTCATAGCCACAATCCCTCAACATATTTTTTAAAATTTTTTTTTCCCCTTTTTTTGTGTTCCACATTTTTTATTGGGTTTTCCCCCTTTAGGGGGCTGTTCATTATGTTCGGGGGTTTTTCTACTTTTTTACCATTATTGTCATATTCTTATATTAAAAAAAATAAAGTAAAGTAAATTTTATTTCTTTTTTTTTAAAAAATTTAGTAGTTACAATCATAAACTGAAGTGCAAGGAGAGCCCACTGACATGCCATGGCATTAGGGGGGAAAACAATCTAATGACTTATAGACTATGTATATAATATTAAAAAATTTATTGAGTTTATTCTAGTTATATATTTTTTTTTTAAATTACAATATGATGATATTATACTGTTAAAATTAAAAAATGATGATATTAAACTTTTTAAAAATGTTTAAAGGGTGGTAATATAAAATTGGGGTTATCTTAAGGAAAATAACATTGAGCATTTTTTAAAGTAATTTATAGTATGAGTATTTTTTTTTTTGGGGGAGTAGGGGGGAACTTTTTTTTTATTTATTAACACATCGACGATTCCCCCCAAAAAGGGGAAAATTTTGGCCCCAAAAAAAAAAACTTTCATCACCCCTTCCTCCCTCACTGTCTTGCCAGAAGGGTGCTAAATACAGTTATAAAACTGAAACCCCTTAACACCCCCCCTTCAGAGTCCCGGGCCCTTTTTCTTCCCACCCCCAAAACCCCAAAATCCGGCCTGGGGTTTTCCCCCGAATCCCTTCATAAATGTTACTTTGCTCACCCCCAAAAAGGGGCCCTCAAGTTTAAAAACCCCTTTTGCCTCCATTCACCCCCATAAAATTTAAAAACCCTGCTTGCTGGAAGTCAAGCCCCTGGGGCCCCAAAAAAAATTCCTTTACCCCCCCCCCCCCCAAACCCTTTTCCCAGGCCGACCCCCCCCCCTTCCCCCCGGGTTTTTTACCCCCCGGGGAAAAACCCCCTCTGTCTGTTCCATTCTCTCTACATTTTCCAAACCCCTCAAAACCCCTCCTCAACTCTGGAAAATTTTGGGAAAACCCACCCCCTCCTTTTCCCCAAAATCCGAATTCTCTCTTTTATTCCCCCCCCCACTTTTTACCTCCGGGGCATTTTTATTTCCCTCCCAGCCTTCCCCCGTTGCAACATTCATCCCCCAAAAGCTTCCCCCCATATAAGAGCGTTGGTATAACTATACTCTCATACATTCCCTCTTTTTCCAGGGGAAAAAGGTTCTTTTTTATTTTCAGACCCCAAAATGCTCCCTCCCCCCTTTTCCCTCATCAATTTTTGGGTTACCTCATCCTTCATAAAAACCCCTCCGCCGACATGTCCCCCCCCAAAAATCTAATACATTCACCTCCCCCCCATACTCTCTCCCTCCAATCTGATACCCAAATTTTGGGGGCCCCCTTTTTTTTTGTTATCCTCACCCCCCTTACTTTTTCCCCATATTCACTTTCAATTTTCTTCTTTTCCCCCCCCCCCCAAAATTTATCCACCAACCTCTGGGGGTTTCTCTTCAGAATCCCCCAAAAAAACACGGGGTCATCAAAAAAAAACAATTTTTGACAACCCCAAAATTTTTTTTGGGGTTTTTTTTCTTTTAGCCCCCACCTCTTCCCAAAAACCCTCTTCCCCTCTTCCCCCATCTATAAATATATTGAACAACCACCCGGGGACATCACCATCCTTGTAAAGGGGCCCCTTTTTTCGGGGGAAAAAAGGGGCCCCTTCCCTCCTACCACTCTCCCCCGGGCCTCACTACCCTTGGAAAAATCTTCACTGTTTTAGTAACCTTCCCCCCCTTTTTAAAAAACCTTTTAAAATTTTACATTCCCCCCTTTCCCAAAACCCCCCCTTTTCCCAAAAACCCTAAATGCCCCAAAAAATCTTTACCCTTATCCAAATACTGTTCACCTATATTTTCCCCGTAAACACTTGGTCCCCCCACCCCCCCTTTTTCCCAAACCCCCCCTTTTCATCTGCCCCCGCTTTCTGTTTTACTCTTAATTCTTTCAATAATAACTCTCCCTTTAAAATTTACCAGGTACACTCAAAAAAATTTAAATTCCCCCATAATTTTTGCACTCTCTTTTGTCCCCTTTGCCTTTATAAAAAAGGGAAAAATACAGCCCCTGCCAATCCCTAGGTACCTTACCCCCTTCCATACATTTATTAAATAATAGCACCAACCACTCCAAAATTATATCCCCACCTGCTTTCTTTTTTTTTTTTGTCCTCAATCCCCTTTCCCCCTTCCCCCCCTTTTTTTTTTTTCCCCCCGCCTCCCGAACTTCCCCCCCCCCCCCCAACTGGTCTTCCATTTTTAAAAATTTTTTTCCTCCTTCCCCACACGAAATCCCCAGCTTCCCTGTCTTCATCAACATTTTTTAAAAAAACCCCCAAAAAATTTTTCCATCTTCCCGATACCTCTAACTCTCCATTTAATAACTCTCCTCTCCCCATTTTTAACTGTCAAATCCATTTTTTTTCTAGGCTTCCTCAACTTATTTTAAAAACTTCCAAAACTTTTTTTTTTTTTCAACAAAATTTGCTAAAAACATTTTTCCCCCCCTCTCATCTGCCTTTTTTTTTTACATTGCTTCACCACTCTTTTAACCTCTCTTTTTCTCTCCATATACTCTTCCCCCCTTGCATCACTTCTACTTTGTAAAAACCTCTCATATGCTAACTTTTTTTCCCCTTTCTATCTCTTTACATCATCATTCCCCCTTTCTCCCCCCTTTCCCCCCCCACCCCTCGCCTGTAACCACAAACTTCTGCTGAACACTCTAAAAACTACATTTTTAAATCTACCCCATACATTTTTACCCCATTGCCTACACTCTCACTAGCCCATCTATCCTCCCCAAAAATTGTTTATATCTTACCCCCAACTGCCTCCTCTTTTGGGGTTTTTTAAAACCCTTTACCTCTCTTTTACTTACTGATTCTATTTTCCTTGTATCCCATCTACCTTTTACTCCCCCGTAGCTATAACTAAAAAAAAATCTGATATATCTGTAGCCCCTCTATAAACATTTAAAAACCTGAAGTCTACTCAACGGGGGTTTTTTTTACCAATACATAGTCCAACAAACTACTGTCATTTCGCCCTAATCAAACTTGTATACTTATTTATCCCCCTTTTTTTTAAAATATGTATTATATAACTAAACCCCCCTTTTTTTACAAAGTTCAATCAAAGGGCTCCCATTATCATTTTTTTCCTGGCACCCCAAACTTACCTACTACACCCTCTCTGCATGTTTCTCCCCCTTTAGCATTTAGGTCCCCTACCACAAATTTTTTCCCCCATTTGGTTCAAAAGTTTCCCCCCATTCGCAACATCTCCCCCAAAATTTTTTCTCTCTCCTCTACCTCCTCCCCCTTTTCCAGGTGCATACCCCCCTTAATGACCCCTTGGGTAACATATTAGTAAAAAATGAAATTATCTTATAGGAAAATAATATTGAGGGATTTTTTTTTAAAAAGGGGTTTCAATTGAGTATTTAGTTTAGGGTGAGTGGGGGGGTTTTTTGGGGAAAAGTCTTAAATTGATTTTCAGACAAGGTTATCTTAATATTTACTGGTAATGAATTCCAGATTCTGGGGCCCTTTATGTGCATAGAATTTTACTTTGGGTTTTTATATGGACGGGGGGGATATAAAAATGATCTGTGTCTTGTGTTGTGGTCATGGGTCCTTTTAAAAAATTGGTGAGGAGAATTTTGAGGGGGGGGGGTTTTTATTAGAGTCAGAGTTTTATTTTGTAGTAGGCACAAGAAAAAAATATGAATGTTCTTTCAGTGAGTAGTTTTAGATTTTTTAAAAATTTGGGTATGTTTTCTGGGTTAAAAATTTTTTATCATCCTGACTGCAGCCTTTTGCTGGGTTATGAGTGGTCAAAAAAGGGGATTTAATTTGTTGATCCCCATCCGATTCCATAGGTGAGATAAGGGTAGATAAGTGAATATTTTTAGTGCGGGGGAAAAACTGATTGGGGCCCTTTTTAAAAGCGTATCTTTGATAATATCCCCTGTTTTTGGGAAAATTTTTTTGGGGAAAATTTTTTGTATGTTTTTTGGGGAAATTTAAAAATTAAATTTTGGGAAATTTTTCCCCCTTTTTGAGTCTTGTGATGGGTGAACCATTGGCGTTATGTTAAGTGGAACATTTGTGGTTTGGGTTTTGTGAAAGGGGGAAGGGGGGAAAAAACACTTTTTTTTAAGGTATGTATTGTATGTATTTGTTTTTAATTTTTTTTTCTTTTTTATCCTTTATTTTAAAAGGAAAATTTTTTTTTTAAAAGTGAATTTGAAAAGGGGGGCCAGAATAAACAAGACAGACATTTCTGGCACAAAAAAACCCTTTTTTCTGTTCATTAGTCACATCTAAAAGGGTCCTCTTACATTATTTTTGTTTTCCATTTTGAATTTTTATTCTAAAAAAAAGAAGATTTACTGTTATATATACTACTAAAAAAATAATAAGATTTCTTTTTTTTTTAACCCCCCGGGGGGTTAGCCACCCAGGATAACCCAAAAAAACCCCCGTCGTCAAAAAAGGGCTGTCTGTCTTATTTCCTTTGGGGGGCCTTAATTTGCCCCCCCGGAGGGGCCCCCCCAGTCGAAAAAAACCCCCTTTTTTTTCTTTTTTTTGGGGGGAAAATGAAAACGGGTTTTTAGGAAACACGTAAAAAAGTTTCCCCCCCCCCCGGGGCCCAACCCCGGGGGCCCCCCAAGCCCAATGAGCGAGCTCAAGCCCCAGACCCCCCCGGCCCCCCCGGGGCACTTGTAAAAAAATAATTTAAAATCACCCAGTTGGGTGTATTGGATGTGTGGCAAGTTTTTTTTACTTTTTCATTCGGCAAAAACCCCAAAAATTTCCTTTTGAGCTCAATTTAAAAAGGGACTTGTCTTTTTTAAAAACCCAAAAAAAAAACATCACTATTTCTTAATATATCTTCCATTCTATCAAATGAGACCAAAAAAAAAACAACCCCCAAAAAAACCCTCGAAAATACCTCAAATCGTTTTCCAAAAAACGGTCAGAGTTTTTTTCCCCCTTATGCACTGTGCTTCAGGATTTTTTTTTCTGTGCACCTTACCCCCAAAACCCCTTCTTTTATTGTAGGCCTGCCCCCTTTTTTTCCCCCGATTTGGGGAAAGGGGCCAGAATTTGGGGGGACAAATCTTTCCGACCCTGGGGAATGGTACTGTAAGGGGGGGACCCTCAAAGGGGGTTTTAAGAGTGAAATTTTTGGGGGTGTTCGTTGTTTTTTCCCCCCCCCCGGCAACACCTCCTAGTATATAAACAGCTGTTTATATCTTTTTTGTAAAAAAGTTTTTTTTATAATTTTGAAGAAAATATCATAGATGGATTTGAAAATGTCTGTTGCAAAATAGGACATTTAATGTCCCAAGTGATTATTATTTAAAAAAAAAATGTGCTCATGGAAAATGAAAGACCGCTCGCCATTTTTGTTTTGGTCTAATTTTTTTCTGCTGTATGAACGAAATAGTGGCGGGGAAAAAACCCAAAAAAAAGGGGCCCCCCCGTCACTACTAAATAAGCATTTAAATATACCAAAAAGTTATAAATGGTTTCAAAAGGGGCATTAACCCCTTTGGGGGGAGGCCAAATTTCAAAAAATGCACCGGGTCCCAAAAATTTAAAAATTTTTTTTTTTTTTTTTTATGAAATGGGGGGAAACTTTTTTTTAAAAGGGAATAAAACAAAAAAAAAAAAATTTATTAAAAAAGAAATTTTGCTATGCGAATTTTGATCCCTCAGCTAGGAAAATGATAGGTTGGATAATAAAAAAACCCTTTAAAAAAAAGGGGGCCCCCAAACCCCCTGATGAAAATTTTTTTCCAAATTTTTTTTTCTCTAAAAAGGAATACTGCTGTCGTAACTTTTCCCCCTTAAAAAGGGAAGAAACTGCTGACCTGGAGGTGTACAAAAATCTTTCACGGGGTTTTAAAAAATGTATGATAAGGGACTTAAATTACCGGGGGAAAAGTTGAAGTCTCTTATTTTTATTCCCTGGAACATAGACGAGAGAATACATGATAATATACACTTGGAAAATCCTAGAGGAATTAGTACCAAACTTGCATGCGAAAATCACTCCCGGGGTGGGGGGGCCCCCAAAAAACCAAAAAAACCCAAAAAAAAACACAAAAAAAATTTTTTTTTTCCCCCCGAATTTTAAAAAAAAACCCAATTTTAACAAAAATTCCATTTAAAAAAAATACACAAAATCACCAACAAAGGGGGGCTTGTTTTTCCACCCCCCTGCCCCCCTGCCACTGAAGTGATACTCCACAACATTCACCCATTCCACATCGCTTACTATTCATCTGAAGCCACGGCCCCAAAGGCCAAGGGCCCCTAGCAACAACAGAAAATCCAGTAAACAGCCAAAAAACCCCCAACATCCCAGGTGGGGGAGCATTTTTTACAAGGAAAACTTCTCGTACTGCCAGCCGGGCCCCCACCCCCCCAAAACCCCCCGCACCACCCCCAAAACCCCAAGAAAACCCCAAAAATAATGGCCCCCGCCACAGTCCAAGATAACTCTTTCCATGGATTTGATTTTTTAAAAAGATTAATGCCCCGAATAGCAAAAATCCTTATGATCAAAAATCAAACAATCACCAAGCTTCCCCGGAAAAAGCAGGAGCTCAAAACCCCCAAACCACAGTATCTCATCAAGATCACAACTCTGGAAAAAACCCAACCACTCTAAACAACTAAGAAAGGGGCCCCCAGTCTGTAGCACCACCCCAAAACCCCCGAAAAATCAAGTCACCCAGCTGAACAAGAACATCATAGAAAAAAAAATAACGAGTGGATCTACAACTTACTGATGTCATCAACAATTTCCCCAAAACCATAACGACCAACAATAGCAAAGGGGGACGCTGTTTTTTTAATGAAACATCCCCCCCTAAAATCACCCAAGAGACATGCAGGGGGCCCCCCCTACAACTCTTCCCCCCCCTTTTGCAAAAAATACGTAGTGATGAACTAAGTTGCAAACTGATGGACTACCAAGCGGGGGGAAAAAAACCCCCTTTTAAAAAATTTAAAAAGGGGGTTGCAAAAAACCTACTAAAAACCCCCTAACTATAAATCTGATGTCTATGTGAACGGGGGCCCTTCCCAAAAAAAGACAAAACCTCCTTTATCGTTTAAAAAAATTACGCAATCCCCAAAAAAAATTTACCCCGTGCTTTGTGAGGGATGGTAAAATCCCAGTTGGGGAAAAAAACCCACTGGGAAAAAAGGGATTTCATTGCAACAGAACATGAACTTAAAGATTCCAAAATGAGGCTGGGTTAAACAGAATTAGAATAATACAGTAAACCCACTACCCAAAAAAATTTGTGTTATGAACCATCTTTAAATTTTGTTTTTTCCCCCAAAAAGAAATTTTTAATACCCTCTTACCTTTAAAATTTTTTTCCTTATATCCAACTACCATTCTACCTCATAGTCTTAATTCTACCTCATAGTCTTAATTCTACCTCATAGTCTTAATTCTACCTCATAGTCTTAATTTCCCTACCTTAAAAAAGTCTTAATTTTTATTTGAAAATTTTAAAACCCCCCTTTTTATTCAAAACTTTTTACTTTTTTTTTTATAATTATTTTGCCCCTTTTTTTTTTTACTTCATTGCTCAATCTTATTTTATACCTTTATTTTTATTAACCTATCCCTTCCAAAAATCCAAAAAAAATACCAAAAAGCAACATCATTTTTTCCCATCCTTACCAATTTTTTTCTTTTTAATAACCTGTGCTAAAAAAACCCCCCTTTTCTTATTTTTTTAAAAACTACTGTATCCATTCTTTTCCCCCCTTTTTTTTATTATACTTTTTTTTAAACCTTTATTATACCTTTATTTCTATTTCAACTATTCTCTAGTGCAATTACAAGTAACAGTCTTGTGCACAACTTCTTATTATCTATTAATATCATAGGTAATATCTAGTTCACCCCAATTCATTCTAGCTTATTGAATAACCAACCCAAACTCATTGGTACTACAAAATTTTTTTAATTTAAACAGTAGTTTATCTTTTTTTGAAATTTTTTTCTGTACTTTACACTAGCCTAAAAATAACCATTACCAAACTCATTGGTGCAAATTTTATAAGTAATCTTATCTTATTTTTTTTTTTTTAACACATCGGCCGATTCCCACCAAGGCAGGGGGGCTCAAAAAAAAAAATTTTTATCATCATTCACTCCATCACTGTCTTGCCAGGGGGGTGCTTTACACCCGTTATAAAACTGCAACTTTAAAAACCCCCCCCCTTCAGATGGGGGCACTGTACTTCCATCTCCAGAACTCAAGTCCGGCCTCCCGGGTTTTTCCCCGAACCCCCCTTTATAAATGTTACTTTCTCACACTCCAACAGCACGTCAAGTTTTAAAAAAACCCTATGCCTCCTTCCTCCTATCAAATACGCTCACACATGTTCGGGGAAACCCCAAACCCCTCCCCAAAAAATTCCCTTTTTCCCCCCCCCCCAACCCCTAGGGCCCCCCCCCCCGCCTTCCCCCTCAGTTTATACACTCTCAAAGTCCCTGTCTCGTTCCATTCTCTCTACATGTCCAAACCACCTCAACCCCCCTCCTCGCTCTCTGGACAATTTTTTTGGTAATCCCCACCTCCCCCCAATTTCCAAACTCGATTCTCTGCATTATATTCACACCCACATTGACCTCAGACATGACATTCCCCTGCCTCCCCTTCTCCTCGTTAACATTCATCACCCATCTTCACCCCTATAAGAGGGGTTGGTTAACATCTTAACTTCCCCCTTTACCCAGGACCAAAAGGTTTTTTTTTCTCCCAGCTCCAAATGCCCCTCACCCTTTTCCCCCCCTCAATTCTATGATTCACCTCATCCTTCTTTGAAACCCTCCGCCGACATGTCCACTCCCAAATATCTGAATACATTCACCTCCTCCATCTCTCCCCTCCAAACTGATATCCAATCTTTCGTCACCTATTCTTTTTTTTATCCTATCACCTTCTTTTTTTCCTATTTCACTTTCAATTTTCCCCTTTCACCCCTCCCAAAAATTTTTTCCCCCAAACCCCTGCAACTTCTCTTCAGAATCTCCCAAAAACCGTGTCATCAGCAAAAACAACTGTGACCTCCCCCTTTTTATTTGCTTCTTTATCTTTTAGCCCAACACCCTTGCCAAGACCCTCCCTTCACCTCTTAAAACCCCCTCTATAAATATATTGAACAACCACGGGGGCATCCCTCCGTCTGGGGCCCCCTTTTGGGAAATAGTCCCTTCCCCCCCCACACACTCTAATGAGCCTCACTATCCTCTAAAAAATCTTCCTGCTTTCAGTAACCTTCCTCCCATTCCATACACCTGCCACATTGCCCCCATCTACCCATCATACCCTTTTCCAAATCCATAAATGCCACAAAAAAATCTTTACCCTTATCCCCAAAAAATGTTCACCTATATGTTTCCTTAAACACTTGGTCTACATACCCCTACCTTTCCTAAAGCCCCCCCTTTTTTATCTGCTATCCTGCTTTCTGTCTTACTTTAATTTTTTCAATAATAACTCTACCTTTTAAAAATTTCCAGGTACACTCAACAGACT
>WNWK01029144.1:0-24686 GCA_009830355.1 Cherax destructor | reverse complement strand
GGGTTGTGTGTATTCCCCAATATCTGACTTTGGGGGTTTCTTGGTTTTCAGTAGAATACTGGTAAAAATTATGGTTAAAAATTTTTACAAAATAATATAGTTTTATCAAGTTGTAAAATTTGAATATTTAACATAATAATTTATTAATTGCAGCAATAAATTAATTAATGAGATCAAAAAAATTAAAAAATTTTTTTTTTTTAATTAATTTATTTCATTATATAAGTTCAAGGTAAAGAGATGAATTATTTTTTTGTTAATGTTATAGAAACAGTTAGCTCGTATGCATTTTTTAAAAAGGGTTTTTTTCATTTGGGGGTTAATCAACTTTGGGGTTTTGTGCACTTAGGTTTGGGGGGAGGGTGGGTTTTTTAGCATCTTTTTGAATTAAGTACAGGCAGGGTTTTTTTTAATCATATAAAAAATTAAAAATTTTCCCATATATTTTTTGGGGTTTTTTTGCATAGTGTTAAAATGGACAGGGGGAACTGGGGGTGATCTGTGTCTATGTTATGGTCGGGCCTTTAAAAAGGGGAAAAGGAAGTTTGGGGGTGGGTTAATTTTTGCATAGTGTTCAAAGTAGGGTTTTAGGCACAGAAAAAAGTATGGTTTTTGAAAGGTGAGTAGGTTTGATTTTTGAATATTTGGTGGAGTATGTTGTCGGGGTTTGAATTTTTATCATTCTAACTGCAGCCTTTTTTTTTTATTTGGTCTGAGATATTTTTGATGTTGAGCCCCCCTTTTTCCCCATAGGTGGGGTGGGGAAATAGTGAGTGAAAAGGGAAAAAGGGGAAGGGGTTTTGTGGAACATAGACCATTTGGGTAGTATTGGTTTTTGAGATTTTTTTTAAAATTTTTGTATATGTGTCAAAATTTTGGGGGGCCACTGTCAAGATGGATACCAAAAATTTTCCCCCTTTTTTTTTTTGGGGATGGGGGAAACCCTTTTATCATTATGTTTTAAATTTGTAGCTCTGTTCCCAAACGGGAATGAAATAGGTTTTATAAATATTGGGGTAAGTTTGTTAGTCATCATCCGGTGATTTTTTCTGAAACAGCTTTTTACAGTTTTGGGAGTAGGGGGTTGGGGTGAGAAAAAACCCAAATTAGTGTCTCTGAAAATTATGGGTTTGAAGTTAAAATTTTTGGGTAGGTTTTTAATGTAAATGAAAAAGAAAGTGGGCCAAAAAACCCGGGGGGACCCCACTGTAATATTTGGGGTGGCGGGGGCCCTTTTTTTTGGGGAAAATATTGGTTTCTGTTGCAAAGGTTGTTTTGGTAGTTGAGGGGGGCCCTCATACCATACTAGTAAAAAATTTTTTTGGGGGCCCGTCTGGTAAATTATAAAAGCTTTACGTAAATCAAGGATTCCCACTGGGTTTTGTTTTTCCGATAGGGTAAATTTTTTCTGCAGGGAAATAGCATCATTTGTATTTTTTTTTTAAACCCAAATTGATGGTTAACATTGTAGATGGGGTGGGAATATTTTTGTCTTAATTTTTTTAAAATTTTTTTGGGGAGAAAGGGGTTTGAATGGCCTATAGTTATTCAGGTCTGTTTGATCCCCCTTTTACGTATGGGGGAAACCCCGCTTTTTTGATTATTGATGGGAAGGAAAGGGGGGGATGGGTTTTTTAAAAAAGGGGGTTTAATAATTTGGGGCTTGAGAATTTATTTGTATATAAAAGGGGAAAATTTTTGGTTTCCCCCCCCCTTTTTTTTAATGTGTTATTATAAGTGAAACTTCATTGGGTTTGGGGGTAAATGGTATTGGGGGGGTGCCTGAGAAGCCTTTTTTGGGGTTTTGAACTTGGGGTTTTTTGCCAGCTTTTTTTTTTTCCCTTTGGGGGGGAAGAAATCATTGAGTTTGTTTGCTGTTTCCCCCAGGTGGGGGGAGGGGGGTTTTTTTTGGTTTTGTTAGCTTGATTGTTCTGTTAGTGGATTTTCTTTTAGTTCCCAAATTTCAGATAGGGTTTTCCCCCTTCTTTTTTTTATCCCAAAATTATGTAATCTGTTTCATAGTAAATTTTTTTGACCTTCATCGGCTCGTTAGGTTTGATGAGAACTTTTTTTTGTTTTTTTTATTTTTTTCTATTTGTTCTATGTGTTCCAGCTCTGATATCCCCCAAAATTTCCCCTTTTTTGGCCTTTTTTTTCATGTACCAGCTGACTTTCCCACCACATGTATAACTACTATACTACCTCTATTTTGTGGGCAAACAGGCCCCTGCAGTTTTCCCCCTTTTCTTATGTTCTTATGTAATAGAGAAGGGACACTGAAACATGCCTTCTGAAATCCATCCATATTCATTTGCCCCTTTTTTTTTATGCTCCCCAAGCCATATCTTGAAACCCTTTCATTCTCATCCCCCAAAAGTTGACTTTTCCACCACATGTATAACTACTACTATCCCTATCAGCAATTTTCTTAGGTTGACTTATGTCTATTTTGGACTTACGACTGGTTGGTGGGAAACCCGCTTGGTCAAGTCGGATGGACCTGTATATACAGTGGACCCCTGGTGTTCGTCCTGCTCAAACCCCCTTTTATGTAAGTGTTTTTTTTTAAATGCTTTTAAAATGTTTTTTTGGGGGGTCTAAAAGGAATAGTCTACTTTACATTTTTCCCTTAAAGGGAATAAATTCGTTTGGTAATGGCACTTGAACAGCATTCTGGAACGAAAATAACGAAAACCTGGGGTCCACTGTATTATCATGTATCTCTTTTTTCCGCCTCCAGTAATTTAGGTGTTTACTGGCTCAATATGAGTCGAAACGACCCTGTATTTGTTCCAGCTCTGATATTTCTCCTGCTTTGAAGGGGGCCGTCAGAACTGAGCAATTTTTAAAAAGGGGGAGCATTAGCGATTTGAAGAGTGTCACCATTGGCATTTTTTCCCTTTTTTTTGGAAAGTTCTCAGTACCCCCATCATTTTTCCTGGCTGTCATGATTTTTGGTCTTGTTATGGTCCTTAAAAGAAAGCTGACATATTTTTTCCCCAGGTCTTTTACGTTTTCCCCTTTCTTTCCATTTGGTGACCCTCTTGAGTTTTGTATAAATGTTTCTTTTGAGTTCTTCATTCTTTCCATACCTAAGCAGCTTGAACTTATCACAATTGAACGTCATGTTCTCCACGCCCACTGGAAGACCCTGCTTATGTCTTCCTGTAATTTTTCAGTGTCCTCTGCAAATGATGATACCAAAGTGTGACGGGTGTTTTTATCAATGTCTGCTATAAGGATGAGAAACAGCAGAGGTTTGGTAGGACAGTGCCTGGGCACTGAGCTTTTGACCTTGCTGATGCTGGATCTTACTCTGTTTACTACTACTTTTTGTGTTGTGTGTGTTAGAACCCGAAAATCCATCTGCCTACCTTCCCTGTAATGCCCATGCCCCTCATTTTGTGCGCTACCTCCATGATCACATTTATCAAACCCCTTTTGCAAAATCTGTAAATCACATCTGCTTTTTGGGTCGTCTTCCAATCCCTTTTCATAATTCTGTCATAATGGTTCAGCAACTGTGATAGGCATGATCGTCCTGCCCCAAAAACCATGCTGGTTTGGGTTATGTTGGTTGTGCTGGTCCATGAAATTTGTAATCTTCCGTCTCATCATTTTTTTTCAAGATTTTTATGACGTGAGAAGTTAGGGCTACTGGTCTGTAATTTTTAGCTAGTGCTCTACTACCCCCCTTATGCAAAGGAGCTATTTTCTGCACTCTTTTAAAGGGCCCTGGGGATTTCACCTAGATCTAAGCTCTTTCTCCAAAGAATACTGAGGGGTCATGCTAGTGGGATTTTTCACTTTTATAAAAAAGCATTCCATGAATCTGGTCCAGGTGCTGGGGGGAGGGGCATATTTTCCATTTCTTTGAAATCTATGGTATTTTTACTAATGTCGTTTAGTTGGTCTGCGCGGCCTTCTGCTGGAGGGAAAAAAATTTCTGCATTTTGTACCTTTTTGCAAAAAAAAATAATTTGTATCAATTTAAGAATTAGCTAATTGGGTTTCCTAATTATTTGTTTTGCTATTTTAGAGGTTGACTAAATATTGTGATAATTTTCTTTCATGCAACAGAGAACTTTGATGGATAAGAACCAAAAGTTGGGGTTTAAGAAAAAGATGCTTCAGAGAACACGTAAAGGGAAAAAAGACAAGGTGATAAGAAGATTCAAAGGCAAAAGTGGAAGCTTCCCCCAAAAGGGGGAGGAGAAAATAAAGGGAGAGAGGCTAGCCCCCACTTTAAATCTAAATGAATTGTTGTGCCAGTATGTATATTGTATGTGGATGAGCCAAATATTAATATAATTCTCCCACAGAACACCAAATTGTGTTTGTGTTGCACAAGAACTTATCAACTGTGTGCATAGAAAATCAGCATATCTGCTCCCAGGCATTTTAGAGCATAAGCATCAGAGGTTCTGGGGAACTTTTCAAGGACAAAATCTGTCTGCAATCATCACATTTGCACATTTGTGCCTGGGGATCAACAACAGCAACTCACCTAAAGCCAATAATAACCTAATGGAAAGCCGCACAATACCAGACACAAAACTCTATGACATTCCCTGTATTCGGCTAAACCCCTACAAAAAATTTTATGTTCATAAAAGGGGCCCAAAATCTGGAACTCCTTGTCTGAAAACTCTAGAACCGCAGACTCAACCACTATTTTCCAAACTACCGTTAAAAACATCTTATCTCCCTAACACACCCCATCATCAGCTAACCAAATGAAACCACCTAATTCTCTTTTTTTTTTATCATGAACACATTCAAAACAATATAGTCTTACTCTCGTTATCTGTAATTCTCCCCAATTTACACTTACACCCACCCAAATGACTGTAAACATAAAATTCCTAATACAATGGTACCCCCGGGTTTCCGAAGCCCCAACTCGAACAATTATGTAAGTGTATTTTTGCAAGTGCTTTTATAAGTGTATTTTTTGGGGGGCTGAAACGGATTAATCTAATTTACATTTGTCCTTATGGGAGCAAATTCTTTCAGTAACGGCACTCAAACAGCATTCTGGAATGAATTATTGACGAAATCCGGGGGGACCACTGTACGTATAGCTATTTCCTATTAAATCTTAGGTTAGTACTAAGTTTGCCTAAGATACTTCCAATATATGAGCTTTAATAGAAACAGTGTATCATGCCAAGACAAATCCAATCCCATTACTAAATATACCATTTGTAATATTATTATATGTTTTGTACTACCTCATATTATAAATATAATTATGTATGTATCTAATAATGTATGCTAAAATGTACTGCTCCATAACCTATATCAGTATAGAGTAAGAATTAGTATTAGTCTGCCTGAAATGCCTAGGCATGCTAGTGGCCTCTTTGTAATCAATATTTTATAACATGTAAACCACACATTGTAAACTTTACAAGGAAATAAACATTTTCATTTTCAATTCCTACAATGTGTAATGAAATTATTGATAATGGTATTGGAAAGAATTATAATGAATTGATTTTAGTCATGCTGTCATTAGTTGAACTCTTGTTACCTGTTAGGCTCAATGTTATAAATGGGGCTCCTTTCTGGGAACTTTTAATTCTTAAATGTTTTTTTTTTTAGGGGTTACCTTGCCAGGTAAAAATAGTCATAAGGGAGGAAGGGTGTAATTTGGGGTTTGGGATATAAATTTGGGTTTGCTTGAACCGTGAAAACCATTGAAAAACTGTTCAATATTTTATTTTTTGTAATACAAGGTAACACTTCCTATTGGTTAGTAATTTTCTTTTAAATTGTGTACAACTTAAACCTTGCAGTTGCAGATTCCATTGGTCATCGCCTGTTAAGATCAAAGAGACCCCCCTCGGGGAGAATCAAATACCGGGTGGAACGTAAAAAGAGTGCAGCAACCAATATGGCATGGTAGGTGTCTTATCTTTCTGGATTTTTACTAATTAAAAAAAATGGGAAATAATAAGGCACAGAAAACCCTCATACCATGGATGTTACATACCTGAGAATCAGCATGTAACAAAATTGTGTTACTTGAGGAAAATGAAATGGGTAAATTAGTGTAACGTTCCTAACAATACCAAAGTTAACCCTTTACAAAATTTTATTACCATACTAGTACAGGTCGGCCATCACTAATCCAGCAGTCGGTAATCCAGTTCCATCAGTAATCTGGCACTAATTTTGGCTAGCATAATTTCAAATTTCTTGCCACCAACCTGCCGCTACTGTTTGGTGGCACTACTTGCTGCATAAGTCATTCCAATTTCTTTTTTCCATTTATTGTTAAAACCCTGCTCACTTTTCCCTAGCCATGGTTCCAACGAATAAAAGAAATGCTTCTTGTTGTGTTTAAAAACCCTAGATCATACATTGTTCATAAAAAATAAGGTGGCTTTGAATCCACTGTCACTGCCATGAGCTCAGCTCACTGGGTAAGCTTGGGCCTGTAAAATTTGGCCCCACATATGAGAGAATAGGTCTGTGTGATAAGTGTGTACTATATAAAATATCCTGCAACATGCAGGGATAATGAGAAAAAACCCGCAATTCCCTGTTTATGGTGTAAAACAGCGACTTTGGGGTTTTTTTTTGTATGGTTTTTATGGTTGTATTCTCATTTTTTTGGTCCATTTGATAGAATAATATGATTTTGATAAGTTTCATGACAGAAAGCCCCCTTTAAAGGGGGCCCAAAGTAGGGGACATGTTTTTTTTGCCAATTTTCGAGAATAAAGACATCACTGTCCAATACATGTCCAACTGGCCAGTCAAATTTTCACAGTTATGAATGGTTAAATTTTTTTATACAATTATTACAAAATGCAGTATTTCCCAAAAACAGTAAATTTTTTTTTTTTGTGTGAAAAAAAATTCAAAATGGAAAGCAAGCATAATATAAGAGGGGCCTGAGATGTGACTAATGAAAGAGAAAATGTTATTTTAGTGCCAGGAATGTCTGATTTTTTATTTCCCCCCATTTTAAAATTTGGGGACTTTTGAAATTTTTTAAAAATTCCAAATTCCCCTTTTTTTTCCACTTTATTGGGTAGTTGAAATAGGAAAACCCCAAATTTTTTACTCAGTCAACAGAATAAAAACACTAGTAAAAAGGATGAGTTTGGGGAGATATTAACAATGGAAGGGGTACAATATAGTGGGTGAAATCGCCAAAAAGCGTAAAAGGTTCCCCCGTTTTTAAAAATGGCCCCTTCTAATTTAACCAAATTTTTGTAATTTCCAAAAAAAAAACTTTTAATTTTCCCGAAAACCCTTAAAAAAAGGGCCCAATTTGCGGTTTTTGTAAAAGGTCCCAAACCTTTTAATTTTAATTTTTTAAAAATTTGTTTAATTTTTAAAGAAACAAAAACTTTTTTTTAAAACAAAAATAAAATAAAATTTAAAAAAAAATTGGGTTTTAAATTTATTTAAAAAAATTTTTTGAAAACCCCTTTTATTTTTTTAAAAAGGCCAATTTTTTTGGGGCTGAAATAAAAACCGGGGAAAAAAAAAATTTAAAAAAATTTAAAATTATTTTTAAAAGGGAATTTTTTGGGGAAAACTCTAAATTTTAAAAATTCTTTTTTCCCTAAAAAAAAATTTTTTAATTAAAATTTTAAAAAAAAAAATTTTTTTTTAATTTTCCCCCAGCAAGTTTGAAATTTGGGAAATAAAAATTTTTTATTGCAGTTTTTTTTTTTTAACTAATTTTAACCGGGGGTTTTATTTCCGGGAAAAAAAAGGGGTTTTGGGGGTTTTTTTGGGGTTTTTCCAAAACCCCCTCAAAACAAAAAAAAAAAAGGTATTTTGGTAATGTTTTTGGGGCAAGTTTTTTTTTAAAAGGCAAAAAAACCCCCAACCACTTAAATTATTTCTTGGAAGGTTTTTAAATTTTTGGTTCTGAATGGACTTAAAAAAAATTTGGGGGAAACAAAAATTTTTTCCAAAAAAACCAGGGCCAAAATTGTTTTTTTATTTTTTTGCAAAAAGGGGGAAAAAGGGGGAATTTGGGTTTAAAAAGGAATTTTGGGGAAAACTTTATATCCCCCCAAAAAAATTTAATCAAATTTCATAAAACCCCCTTTTTTTTACCTTTTATTTCCTTATTTTCCATTTGGGGGTCATTTTTTGGGAAAAAATTTTGAATTTTTTTTTTTTAAAAATTGGGGTTTGGGGTTCATTCTGTTCTTAATTAAAAAAAATTTTTTTTTGGGAAATGGGTTTTTTTTTGGGGGGAAAAGGGTTTTTTTGCAGGGGAAAAATTTTTAAATTTTTTAAAACTTTTAAAAATTTTTGGTGTGTTTTTTTTTTAAAAAATATTTTTTTGGGTTATTTCTTTTTTTTTTTCCCCCCCCTCACGTTCAAAAGTAAGGAAAGAAAAAATTTTTTACTGAAAAAAAGGGTTTTAGTAATGTTTGTTTTTTACTTACATAAAATTTTAAAATTTTTTGGAATCCCCCCCAAAAACCTTCCATTTTGGATATTTTTTGTTTGTCCTTAAAAATGTTAAATTTTGAGTACGATTTTTAAAGTACAGAATTTTAAAAAATTTTAAAATTTAACTTGAAAAAAAGGGGGTAAAAAATTTTTCAAACAAATTTCTTTTTTTTAAAATTTTCCCAAAAATTTTTGGGTTTTTTTTTTTTAAAATTTTTGGCCCCCCCATATTTTTTGGGTTTTTTTTGGGTTTAAAAAAGGTTTTCCCCCAGAATTTTTTGGTTTTTTTTTAATTTAAAAAGGGCAAAAAAGGAAAAAGGGAAAAAACCAATTTTTAAAAATTGAACACAAGAAAAAACACCCCCCTTGGGGGCCAAAAACCCCAAAATTTTTTTTTTGGGAAATTTTTTTAAAAATTAAAGAAAAAACCCCTTTTTTGGGTTTCTAACCATCTTGGTTGACTTTTTCCAAAAAAGGGGGGGAAAAATCTTTTCCCAAAATTTTTTTTTTTTTTTAAATTTTTTTGGAAAAATTTGTAAATATAATTTTTTTCCCCCCTTTTTCTCTTTTTTTTTTTTTGAAAAAAAAAAAAATTTTTTGGTTTTTAAATTTTAAATTGTTATTTACATAAAATTTTGGAGAAATAAAATTTTTAATTTAATAATATTATTTTTTTTTAATCTTTTTCCCTTTTTGGGAAAATAAATTATATTTTTTTTTTTTTAAAAAGTAAAAATATAATTAGAAATTTTTTAATTTTTTAAAATTTTTAAAATATAATTGGGGAAAAGGGGTTTGAAGAAAAGAGGGGATTTCCATTTTTAAAAAAAATTTTTTAAATTATTATTTAATTTTTTTTTTTTTTTGCCCCCCTCCCACCTAAAACACCCCCAAAAAAGGAAAAAAAAAAATACCAATTTAAAATTTTAAACCCCAAAATTTTCCCTTTTTTTTTAAATTTAAAAAAAGGGGGTTTGGTTAAAAATTTTAAAGGAAGGTTTGCCCCCCTTTGGACCCCCTTTGGCCCTTTTTATTTTTCCCAAAAAACCCCCATCCCCAAAATTTAAACCCCAAAAAAAATTTTTTGGGGAAAAATTCCTTTTTTTTAAACCCCCCCTTTTTCCTTTCCCCCTACTTTTAAAACCCCCAAAATATTTTTTGTCCATTCCCAAAAACCCCCAAAAAAAAACCCCTATTTTTTTAAAACCCCAATTTTCCCCCCCCTACATTCCCCTTTTTTGGAAAATTTTAAAATTTTTTTTTCCCCTTGGGGGGAAACCCCACGTAGCCTCCAAAAACCCCCTGCCCCCCCCTAAAAAGGGGCCAAAACGGGTTTTTTGGGGGGAAAATTTTTTAAAAACCCAACCCCCTTTTTTTTTCCTTTTAAATTCAGGTTTCCCCCCCCAAAAACCCTGCGCCCCCCCTTCCCCCTTTCCAAAAAATTTTTTTTCCATAATCCTCCTTTTTTCCAAAATTTTTTTTAAATTTTAAAACCCCCTTCTCTTACGCCTTTTTTATTTAAAATTTTTTTCCCAAATTTCCCCCTCCCTTGAATTTTTCTTTTAAAATTTTAAAAAGGAAACATAAAAAATTAGAAAAAAAATGGAAACCCCCAATTTTTTTTTATAAATTTTAAACCCCCCCCAACCCCAAAAAAAAATTTCTTTTCCCCCAAAAATTTTTAAACCCTTTAAAAATTCCAGGGGAAAAATTTTAAAACCCCCCCTTTTTCCAAAATTTTTAAAAAAAAAAATTTTTTTTAAATTAAAGCCCCCTTATTTTCATAGGTTTTAAAAAAAAAAAAAAAAAAATTTCGTATTTACTAAAAATTTTGACTAAATTCCCCCTCAAACCCCCCGATTGGGGGAAACCCCCCCCGGCCCCCTTTTTCCAAAAAATTTCCCCTTTTTTTTTTTAAAATTTTCCCTCTTTTTTCCCCCCCTTTTTTTTTAAAAAATATTTTTTTCCCCAAAAAAACCCTTTTTTCCTTTTTTAAAACCCAAAAAAAAAATGAAAAATTTTGTTTTTAAATTTTTTCGTTGAAATTCCCCAACCCCCCAATAACCCCCCCTAATTTTTTTTCTTCAAAATTTTGTTTAAAAAAAATTTTTTTTCAAAAAAAACCCTAAAAAAATATTTAAATTAAATTTCTATTATAATTTACTTGTTTTTAATAAAATATTGTTATTTTTATTTTTATTATAAAATTTTTTTTTTAAAAATTTTTAAATTTTCCCCCTTCTTTAAACCGCCTTTTAATTTAATTTTTATTTTTTATTATATTGTTTTTTTTTTTTTGTAAAATATAATATTTTTTTTTATAATTTATTTTAATATTTTTTGAAATTATAGAAAATTTGAATTTAATATATTTTTAA
The DNA here is from genome assembly GCA_009830355.1 of Cherax destructor. Taxonomy (NCBI): domain Eukaryota; kingdom Metazoa; phylum Arthropoda; class Malacostraca; order Decapoda; family Parastacidae; genus Cherax; species Cherax destructor. The sequence goes on along the minus strand of WNWK01029144.1, from coordinate 13,875 downwards.
ATATAATTTTAATTTATATATATATATATATATATATATATATATATATATATATTTAATATAATATATATGTACGTATATATATATGTAGAGGTTGGGGACAAAAAACCAAAATTCCAGGGAGGTCATCCCTGCCAGGTGACTGTAAAAAAAAAAACCGGGGAAACTTTTTAAAATGATGGGGGGTTTTTTTTGGTGTCTTTTTTCTGTGGAAAAAAAAAACGTTATCCATGGAGGCAAAAAGGGGAAAAAATGGAAAGTTTAGTGGTACCAACACTTTAAAAAGGGTGTGAAGCATGGGTTGCAAATGCTGCAGCGAGGAGGGGGGGGGGAGGCAGGGGAAAAATCCCCCAATTCCTTAAGGGGGCAATGTGTGGTGTAAATTTTGCAGAAAATTGAATGTAAAATTAGAGAAGGTGGGAGTTACTAAAAGTATTTGTCAGAGGGCTGAAGAGGGGTTGTTGAGGTGGTTTGGTTATTTAGAGAGAATGGATCAAAGAAGAATGACTTGGAGAGCGATAAATCTGTAGGGAAGGAAGGGGGGGGGGGGGTCCCTAGAAAAGGTTGGGGGAAAGGGGGGGTAAAGGAGGTTTTGTGGGGGGGGGGTTTTGGACTTCCAGCAAGCTGGGGAGCGTGTTAGATAGGAGGAATGGAGACGAAGGTTTTTTTGGGACATGAGATCTTTGGGGAGGGGAGCAGGGTAACGGGGGAAAGGGGGTTTCGGAAACCATTAAAAAAAAAAAAAATTTACATATAAAGGTAGTAGGTTGGTAGACAGCAACCACCAGGGGGTACTACCATCCGGGCCAGGTGACGGAAACAAAAACCCGGGGAAATTTTTTTAAAAGATGGTAGGATTGCTGGTTTTTTTTTTCTGCCCTTTTTAAAATAAAAGTTTCCCCAAAGGTAATGCCTTGCTACTTCTACTTACACTTAGGTCACACTACAAAAAAATGCCCCCACGTTATGTATACACATCTTGGAGTTTTCTTTGATTTTATCTTAATAGTTCTTGTTCTTATTGCTTTTCCCTTTCATATCCGGGGGGAAGTGGAATAAGAATTTTCCCCCAAAAGCCATGAGGTTGTAAAAGTCAACAAAAAAGCCGAACAAGGGGGTAGTAACCCCTTTTCCGTATAGCTTACTAAAAAGAAGAAGAAGAAACCCCAAAGGGGGAAAGTTTGAAGGGGGTGGATTTGGGGGGAATGATAAAAAAGATTTTGGGAGATTTTAAGAAAAAAAAGGGGAGCCCCAGTTTTTTGTGAGAAAAAACCCAAGGGGGAGGAGAGTTTCGTGGGGAGAAAAAAGGGGGTTGGGTCGGGGGGTTTTAAAAGAGTTGAGCTGAAGGGGTGGCAAAATTGTTAAAATCAGTTAAAAAAGGAAGAATATAAATGTAAAATTTTGGATTATGTGGATAAAAAGGTTGATGTGAAAAGGGGGTTATAAAAAAGGTTTTTTCCCCCGGGAAAGGGAGGGTGGGGAGGAGAGAGAGAGTTTTTAAAAGAGGGGTGTGGGGGGTTTTTTAACCAAGGGAGAGTAATTTTTGGGGGGCCCAAAGCAAAGGGGAAAAATGGGGATATAGAAAAATTTGGGGGCCGGGGGAAAGGGGAAAGGGGGAAACCCAAAAAAGGGAAAGTAAAAAAGAGGTTTGGTAGAAAAAAAATACATTTTATAAAAAGGGGATAAATAAAAAATAAAAAATGAATAGCCCCAAGGAAAGTGGGGTTTTTTGGATTATGTATTGGTGGAAAAAAAGGTTGGGGTGAGGGGGCTTCGGGGGTGTACGTGTTTATAGAGGGGCAACGGATATATCAGATCATTATTTGGTTGTAGCTACAGTTAGAGTAAAAGGTAGATGGGACAAAAAGAAAAAAGGGAACAGCAAGTAAGAGAGAGGTAAAAGTGTATAAACTAAGGGAGGAGGAAGTTAGGGAGATATAAGCAACTATTGGCAGAAAGGTGGGCTAGGGGAAAAGGAGTAGTGGGGGGGGTTTAAGAGAGTTGATAGTTTTTTAAAAAGGGTATTAGGGGAATTGGGGGAGAAGTTTCTGGATATAGGAGGGTGGGGGCAGGAGGAAAGAGGAGTGAGTGGTGGAATGAAGAAGTAAAGGGTGTGATAAAAGAGAAAAAGGTAGTTTTTGAGAGGTTTTTACAAAACAGAAGGTTAATAGAAGAGCAGAGTATATGGAGAGTAAAAGAAAGGTGAAGAGAGTGGTGAGAGAGTGCAAAAGAAGAGCAGATGAAAGAATGGGAGGGGGTCTGTTAAGAAATTTTTGAAAAAAAAAAAAAATTTTTGGGAAAAAGGGGGGGTTTAAAAAAAGGGAAAGCCTAGGAACAAAAAGGGTTTGCGTTTAAAAAAGAGTAGGGGGGTTAGTAGATGGGGGGCTGGGGGTATTGGGAGATGGGGAATATTTTGAGGAACTTTTAAATGTCGATGAAAAAAAGGAGGCGGTAATTTCATGTACTGGCCAGGGGGGTACAACATCTTTTTGGGGGGAAGAAGAGCAGGATGTGAGTGTGGGGGGAGGTGCGTGAGGCATTACGTAGAATGAAAAAAGCAGCTGGAATTGAGGGGGAACATGACAGAAATTTTAAAAAAACGGGGGGAAAATAAATCCCAAAGGGTTGGATTTTTGTTTAAAAAAAGGGGGAAAAGGGAAAATTTTGGGGTTGGCAGAGAGATGTATAGTTCCTTTTTTATAAAGGGAAGGGGGATAAAAGAGAGTGTAAAAAATTATGGGGGGAAAAGTTTACTGGGGTATACCAGGTAAAGTGTATGGCAGGGTTATTATTGAAAGAATTAGAGGTAAGACAAGTAGGATTGCAGATGAGCAAGGAGGCTTTAGAGTGGGTGGGGGGTGTGTGGATCAAGTGTTTAAAAAAAACAAAAAACAGTATTTAGATAAAGGAAAAAGGTTTTTTTTATTTTAAATTTGAAAAGGCATATGATAGAGGGGGTAGGGGGGCAATGGGGGAAATGCCCGTGTATGGAATGGGGAGTGTTACGAAGGTTAAAGAGTTTTTATGAGGATAGTGAGGCTCGGGTTTTGGGGGTGTAGGAGAGGGGGGTTATTTCCCCCGGAAAAGGGGCTTAGACAGGGATGTGAAAAAGTCACCATGGTTGTTTAATATATTTATAGATGGGGTTGTAAAAAAAGTAAATGCTAGGGGGGGGGGAAAGGGGGGGATTAAATTTTTGGGGGAAAATTTTGCAAAATGGGGGTTGACACAGTTTTTTTTGGGGTGAAACTGGCCCAGGGGGAATTTAAAAAAAAATTTAAAAAGGAGTGGAGGGTTTGGGGGATGGGGAAAGGAGAAATTTTAAAATGAAAAGAAAGGGGGGATCAAACTTTTTAAAAAAAAAAAAAGGGAACCTTAGAGAGGGGGGTTAGGGGAAAAGAAAAATTTTTTAGATATTTTGGGGTTGACTTTCAGGGGTGGGATAAAAGGTGAGGTTAACCATAAAAGATAAAAATTATTCAAAAAATTTTAAAAAAACCCCCCCTGGAGGAAAAAAGGGGAAGCGAAAGTATAGTGGTACCAACACTTTATATGGGTGGGGAAGCAGGGGGTTCCCAGCAGGGGGAGGCTGAGGCAGTGGAGATGTCCTGTCTGGGGGAAATTTTTTAAATATTATGCAGAAAATTCGAATGTGGAAATTAGGGAAGGTTGGAGTTACTAAAAGTTTTGTCAGAGGGGGGAAGAGGGGTTAAGGGGTTTGGGGATTTGGGGAAGGGGCAAAAAGAATGACTTGGGGGGGATAAACTTAGGGGAAGGGGAAGGGGGGAGGGGCCCCAAAAATTTGGGGAAGGTAAAGGGGGTTTTTGGGGGTTGTTTGGGGCTTGACCCAAATGGGATGGGAGGAAAAGACAAAGGTTTTTTTGGGCATGGGGGATCTGCTGGAGGGAGCAGGGGGGAAAATTTTGTGAAGGGGTTAGGGAATTAAAAATTGATTTGTTTGGGGTTGAGTCCCTTTTAAATTTGGGGAAGGGGGCACTTTAAAGGAGGGGTCTGAGATAGTGAAGGGGGGGGGGACTTTTTCAGCTGTCGATTTTGAGCCCCCCAAAAAAAAGGGGTTAAAAAGTGTGGGGGAAAAGTTGAATGATGATGAAAGTATTTTCTTTTTTTTGATTTTCTTCTTTTTGGGTCACCCCCCCTCGGTGGGGGGCGGCCGGGGTTGTTGAAAAAAAAAAATTTCAGTCACTTGACATGTTTCAGAACTGCAATGGGAACATATAAGCAGTGTGGAAATGTATGTTAATTGGGGTCTTTTAAGCAAATAAGTTTTTTTTTTTTTTTAAATAGGGGGGCCGTCTCCCCCCCCAGGCAGGGTGACCAAAAAGAAAGAAAAAACCCCCAAAAAAAAAAATCATTCAACACTTTCACTTCACTCATACATAATCACTGTCTTTGCAGGGGGGGCCGATACGGCTTTGAAAGTCCCCCCCAAAATGCCAGTATCCCAAAAAACCCCCCTTTAAATGCAGGGGGTTGTAATTTCCCCCTTTGGATTCCCCAATTAGCCAAAACCGTGTCTCTGAATCCCTTCACTAAATATTTCCTGCTCCCCTCCAACACTCACGGGGCCCAAAAAAACCTTCGTCTCCTTTCAATTTTATTTTAACACGCCACGCACGCTTGCTGGAAGTCCAAAACCCCCCCCCCCAAAACCTCATTTATCCTTTCCCCCCCAAACCTTTTTTAAAGGGGGACCCCCCCCCCCCTTTTCCTTTCCCACAGATTTTATACACCTTTTCCCAATCATTCTACTTTGATCCATTTTTAAATGAAAAAACCCCCCCCCAAAAACCCCCCTTAGCCCTCTTTTCTAATATTTTTTGTAACCCCCATCTTCTCCTAATTTTCACACTCCGAATTCTCAGATAATATTTACCCCCACATTACCCTTAGACAGGACAAAACCACTCCTCCCTGCCTCCGCTGCAGCATTTACAACCCAAGCCACACCCATATAAGATTGCCGGTACCCCCATACTTTCATACATTACCTCTTTGCCTCCATGGAAAACCCCTTTTTCCACAGATACCTCAACGCACCACTCACCTTTTTCCTTCATAAACCCCATTTTTTAACCCCCCATCCTTCATAAACCCATCCACTGACAAATCAACTCCCAAAATCTGAAAACTTTTACCACCCATACTCCTCTCCAATGTGATATCCAATTTTTTTATCTAAATTTTTTTATACCCCATCACCTTACTTTATCTATGTTCAATTTCAATTTCACCCTTTGGTTTTAAGGGGTTTGGAAGGGGTGCAGAAATATTTTAAAAGGGGAAAATGTAAAGAGAATGAAGAAGAAAAAACTTGGAAGGATTTTTTAAAAACCAAAAGGAAATAATTTTGGGAGGGTTGATTGAGAATTCTTTGCCATGGTTATCCCATTTGGGGATGTTTTAAAGGGAAAAAAACCATCAAATATAGAAATACAGTGGCCCCCCGGGGTTTTGCATTCCAAACTCGAAAAATTTGGGGAAATTTTTTTTGTAAGTGCTGTTGAAGTGTTTTTTGGGGGGGCTGAAAAAGACTAACCTACGTGACATTATTTTTAAGGAAGAAAATTTTTCTGGGGAATGGCACTTGAGCAGTATTCTAAACGAAAAGAAAAAACCAGGGACCACTGACATTTGTTCACATGACTAACATGTAGTAATTTTTTTTTGTATATTCCATTCATGTAATTGCTGTTTATTGTATTTTAAAAATTTTTAAAACTAGGGGGTGATCTTTAAAAAATAAAAAAAAAAAATTGGCTTCAAAAGTGAAGTTTTCCCCGGATCTTTTTTTAATGAATCTGCCAAACCCAAGAAGATTATCATCATCAAACACCTAGATTTATTTTTTAAATATCTTGGGATGGGTTGTGAAGACTATATATTATATAGAGAAAAAAGGAAGAATCCCAGGGGCTTGGCTGACTAAATATTTTTTTTGAAACAAAAATATTTTTCAATATTTTTTTCAATTTAACCCATTTTTATTTTTCAGTTAAATGCAGTATATGTTATTTTATAATCAGCAGCTTGGATTACTGGTTTTATTGCTTTTGGTATGGTAATTATTTTTAAAAAATTTTTTTGGGGGGTTTGGGAACTGGCTGGAGTAGAGGGAACATACAGGACTGTTGTATGATGCTCATCATGTTTTTTAAACGCCAACTAGTATCATGACCTAGTGTCAGTGCCAAGTGATTTTTATCCCCAGATTCCCCCGCAGGAGGACCTCAGCTTTTGGTCTCTTCTTGTTTTAAAAAACCCCCACTGTTCTCATCAACATTTTAAACCCCTTTAATTAATAGATAATCTTTTTTGCAGGCAAAGATTCAAAATATGCAAAATTTGAGGAAAAAAATTTTGGAGGCGTGATGGGGGGCCCGGGAGCACTTTTGCAATGGAAATTTTTATCCAATTTGAGAACTGTTAACCCTTTAAGTCCAGCCCCCCTCTGAAAATTCTACGGGGGCCAAAAATTTAAAAAAAAAAAAAAAAAAAATTTTTATGAATTGGTAGAGGATCTTTTCAAGGTAATAAAACAAAAAGTACAAATTTATTAAAATTTTACGAAATTACCGCAATTTTGCTGTGTCAGAGATATTTAAGATTGGCGTTTTTTTTTAAAATTTTCCCCCTGTGAACAAGTTTGTGAGCAGGGACTGTGACACTCAAAGGGTTAAAGAAGGGGTTTTGGGGTATTGGCGTTTGGGGGACATCTAAACTCGTATCTGAGCACTTTGCAAAACAGTGATTATGTATTAATATTTAGAATTACCGACAATATGTTGTAAAAAGGGGGAATTTAAAGTGACATTTATTTCCTTCCAGGGGCTGCGCCATAACAGCTTGACAAAGCTCCTGGGAGCGAAACGTTGACAAAAAGTCACATTTGTTGCATTTGTGACAGGAAGTGTAAATGATGGTGAAAGTGTTTCTCTTTGGGTCACCCTGCCTCTGTGGGAGACACCACATGTTAAAAAAAAACTTCAAAAAAAGTAAAAATTCAGTTTTTGAAAACTTTTTTAAAAAAGCTGTTTGAGTTCCTTTACCGAACGAATTTGTTCCTTAAGGACAAATGTAAATTAATTTAGTCATTTCAGCCCCCAAAAATACACTTACAAAAGCACTTACAAAAATACACTTACATAATTGTTCGAGTTTGGAGGTGAACGAAAAGAGGGTCCATGCAGGGGGGCCCTTGAGTTTCGTGATTCCGACTTGGTGATTTCGAGCACGATTTTTTCGGGGAATGTTTCCTTCGTCATCGGTCATTCCCACATCGGTCCGACGACCTGTCCGCCTGCCCCGCGACCCCCGCTCGCAGGACGCAGTCTAGCGTTGTTTACCATTGAGAGAACATTACCCAGCGCTCTTTCAAACATTTCACAAAATTTATACTGTTTATTACTGGGTTTTGTGATTGTCACTGAAAAAGTCACCATGGGTCCAAAAACTTCCTAGTGGCACCCTGTGGTAAAGAAAGTGAAGAACACCATTGAAGTGAAGGAGATTGTAGAAAATATAAGAGTGGAATGTGTGAGTGAGTTGCCAGGATGTGCAAAAAAAAATATCTACTATCACCTCTATCCGGCAAAGAGAAAAAAAACAAGGAAGTAATGTTGCAAAAGGTGTTGATATGTTAACGAAAAATGATAAAAACAGTGGATGAGGTTGAGAAGTTGGGGGTATGACGATAAATAAAAAACAGATAGCGTGTGATAGTTTTTCCCAAAGGGAAAATTTTGTTCTAGGGACTAAGGTGCAGACATTTGTTAAAAAACACCCCCCTGAGCAAGCTAAAACAAGCCTTTTCTGAAATTTCAGGACAAAACCCTTTGTCCCATTTCGGGAAAAATTTAAAGAGGTCAGAAACAGAGCACTGGGGACAGTTACTTTTCTAGACAGGGGTCTAGTGACCTCTCGCTGGTCCTAGTGGCATTAAAAAAAAAAAAAAAGGGGAAGAACCCCCCAGATAATGACTTGTTACCTGAAGCCCTTTTGGGGGGGGGACCCCCCCAAAATTTAAACCCCCCTTCCCGTCCCCCCCCTATTTTCCAGATGCCAGCAACTCTTTTAATAAAGGTAATTGTTTTTTTTTAAATGTTTAATTATAAATTTATTAATTTATAATTTTTTTGTGGTAAACTATATATTTATTCTTTAAGAAAATGATTTTTTGTAATATTTTTGGGTGGAACGGTTTAAATTGTATTTACATTATTTCAGGGGAAATAAGGTTTCATTTTCAGAAATTGAGTAAGGTCTAGCTCCTGGAACGGATTATGACCAAAGTAAAGGGACCACTGTATAAATTTTTTGTTTGTTTTGTAATGTTTTTTGCATTTAAATTTTTCCTTAGCTTGTCCTAATCAAAATAGAGAGGTAATGTTCATTGTAACAGGTAAAAGCCAAAAAAATAATCAAAGTGTATTGCCTTTTTAAATGCTCTTAAAGATTTTTAAATTTTTTATAGCAGTTTAAAATAATAATGTACGTAATAATTGTTTATATATTTTTGGGCAGGTACATCAGAAACCCATAGTGATGAACTCTTTTTGGGGTCACAATACATCAACAATCCAGACATGTAGCCTATTAAAAAATGCCTCCAAAATCTCTATACTTTTCTGCAATGCTCATTTATGATGTCCCACTTGACATATTTAACCCCTAACTGTCCAAATATAGACTACGTTTTTCCCTAGTGCCAATTTTTTTTTTTTTTTTTTTTTTTAAATAGAGGACATTTTTTTACATGTAATACTTAAAATTTTAGTCATTACTTACGGAGTTTAAAGGTTGCAAAGTGGGCGTTATCGCCCACCTGATGGCAACATGAAGCACTGCCACTTGCAGAAGTGTTGCCAACAAAAATTCTTCCTCCGTAAGCCATGCATGTCGTAAGAGGCGACAAAAATGCCAGGAGCAAGGGCAGAAACCCCCTTCTGTATAATTAAAATAAAAAAAGGAGAAACTTTTTTTTCCTTTTTGGGCCCCCCCCGCTTGGGGTGAAACGGCCATTTTTAAAGAAGAAAAAAAATTACAATTTGTAGTAGTTCTTGGTTTTAAAGCCAATCTTTGTTCTGACACTAATATTAGGTACTGAAATAGTACTCAAATAGTACACAGTGACAGGTGAACATTTTCACCTACCTTAGTCACATACTATTGTCTAGAAAAAATATACATAGTATTTATAGGTCCCGCAGTGTTTTGGACACACAAATATAAAAATAATGTTTTTTGAAGCATGGTGTAAGATGAGGTCCCCACTGCTGACAGTGGGAGGGAGGGACATTTGATGATCGTGCACTGCCTTGGTTTATTTGTTTTCACTGTTATAAAAAAATATATCTGGTTTTAGCTCTCTGTTTATCTCTGTCTAGCTCTCTGTTTATCTCTTCTGTCTAGCTCTGTTTATCTCTGTCTAGCTCTGTTTATCTGTCTAGCTCTCTGTTTTTTCTGTCTGTCTAGCCTCTGTTTTCTCAGCCTGTCTTGCTCTCTGTTTATCTCTGTCTGTTAGTTTTGTTTATCTGTCTTTCTTTTCTTTGTCTCTTTTTCTGTTCTCTTTTTCCCCTCTGTATCAGAGAGAGTGACCGAACCAATAGATATACACACTATACAGAGAGTCATGTCTGATCCTGAAAAAGGGATTGCGTATTTGATCGTGTTATTATCCGTATATCTACAAGCACAGTATAGCTTTTTTTTGAATTTTTTTTTTGTTACCTGATTTTTAAATTTTTGTATAATTGTATTTATGTGTACATGTGAGATAGAGAGAGAGATAGATACGACAAAGACAGACAGACAAAAGATAGAGAGACCAGTGGCCCCCAGCCTGCCAAAAAGTATTAAGCCCAAATTGTTTTTTTACTTGGGCAAATTTTTAAAGGGCACGGCAGGATGATCTACCAGTGGTACCAAAAATTAAAGGATGTTGCACAAATGTTGCACATGGGTTATTATCGGGTTTTTATACTTCCTCACCCGTGGCCACATCCACCTCAAAGCCACTAAACTTTAACATCACTTTCCTTTTAAAAAAGGAGGTTTACAACATGACATCAGTAATCCCTGGTGTTTGCTGCGCTGTTTTTTTTGTGGACCGGGAAATTTGCGGACAACACGAAGATAGGGGGGGTAATTGATTCAAACGGGTGTCGGAACTTCAGGAGGATTTAGACAAACTTAATTGTGGTCAGAAAAGTGGCAGATGCTGTTAAATGTAAATAAATGAAGGTTCTGGTTTGGGGGGTAACAAGTGGCCCCCGGGGTGGGTTTTTTGGGGCCCGTTTTTTTTATAATAATAAATGACCTTGCGAGGGAATTATAGTGATATAGAAAATTTGGGCGGGATGACACGAAGGGAGGATAATGGGGATTAGAGGGGTGTCACAGAACTTCAGGAGGATTTAGAAAAAACCCTTCCTGGTCAAAAAAAAGGCAGATGCAGTTAAATTTGATAAATGCAAAGTTCTAAAGCTGGGGAAAGTTTTGGGAATTGTTCAAGCCACGGTATTGTGAGTTTTTTTAAAAATTTTTCCACCAGGTATTGTGATTATTTGTAAATTTTTCCCCCCCCACAGTATTGTGAGTTATTTGTAAATTGTTCCAAAGGATTGTGGTTATTTGTAAATTGTTCCAGCCAGGGTTTTGAGAGTTATTTGTAAATTGTTCCAGACAGGGTCAGTTGTGGACAACTGGTAAAAACAAACTGGAAATTACACAACTAGTTGTGGACAACTTACAACAAAACGGGCACTACCTACTTATATTTTAAAAATGGTCCCAAAAATTTTTTTTCCCAAAATAAGTTATATGTGGTTTTTTTGAGCGTTTTTAGATTTTTAATTAATGGGAGGGATAATTTGTTGTGTGTAGACAACCCGCACATAGAAGCTTAAACCACTTTTTGTATTTTCCACTCCCCACAGTTTTGTTCTTTGTTGTGTTGGTTCATTTTTTGTCAGTTTGTTAATATAAAAATTTTTGGGGAAATGTTGTATTCTTGTGATAACTGGAAGCATCTTCTGGTCCTTCAAACTTTTAGTGCTTCTTATTTTCTTCAGACTGGTCCCCCCAAAAGGGTCAAGTGGTCCCAGTTTTTTTAAAACTGTACCCAAGTGTTAAGACACATTCTGTGCTGACTAGGCATCTCGGGCCCAATCGTAAAAATTTTGGGGCAGGAAAATAAAATGAAAAAAATTTTGGGCCCCCTAGCATTAACAACAAATGTATTTTTTGACAAGGGTTTCTGTAATGTGAATGCTGTATTTAAAAAGGGGTTTTTAAAATTGAAAGAAAATTTTTTTTTTTATGAATTTTTAAAAATTTTTTCTAAGCTTTATCATTTAGTATGAAAATCTAATCTTATTTTTAAAATTTTAATAAATTTATTTATACAGGAATAGTTTTTTTTTAAAAATATAATGAATTTGTTTTAAAACCCCTCTGCTATTGAAAATGGGGTAGGATGACTGGTTCATTCCTAGAAAAAGATTTTTTGTATATTTATAATATGGCTGTGTCAGTTAAGTCTTTAGATTTTTTCTTTTTTTTGTGTTTTTTTTTTCAAAATGTACAATGTTTTTTTTTATCAGTTAAGTCTAGCATTTTTTTATCTTTATTTTGTGTTATATTGTGTTAAAATGTACAATGTTTTATAAAAAATTTCATTTTCAGATTTGTGTGGGGAAATAATTGAAAAATTTTCTAATAAATATTTTTAATGAAGTTTTCATATAAATTAAAATAAAATTTGATAATATTACATCGTTAAATTTTTTTTAATACATGATTGATCTGTCGTTTTCCCACGAAATTTGATTTGTCCCAATTTCACAAATGTTGCTTTCAGCCTGCTCCATCTCTTCTGCTCTAACTTTTTTGTGTTAACTAAAACTTGGCAAGTCCTATTCAGTTTAAAATTTTTTGTTATCCTCTTTTTTTAAATTTTTCCCAAACAGTGTCTTGTCTACTCTGTTTCACCAAGTATTTTTTTCCCTGATCATGCTCCTGTATCCTTTTGCGGGGCCCCATTACTTGTAAACTTTCTTCAAAATTTTCCTCAGTTTTGTTAAGTTAATTTAAAAAAACCCTTTGGACTAAAATGATGTATCGAAATCCGTATCCGCAGAACATCCTCATAATTTTTTGCATCCCCTCCCAAAAAAAAAAAAACATTCCCCCTACACATCCCCATCCCGGGTATCTAAATTTTTACATCCTACTTGGGACATTTTCAGTTTGCTTTTTTCTTTCACTGTGGGTTCCACACTGGCATATTATTATTAAATCAAAAAACCCCCGGGTAATCCCCTGTTGAACTTTTTCAGATCGCTTGTTCATCTAGGCTGGAATATTACTGCACACTAACCCCTTTTTTGGGGGGTAAAAGTGACCTTGAAAATTCAAAAACCCCCCCCCAGCCGATAACTGGAAAAAAACCCCCCAATTCTGGGCGCCCCAAACCTGTACTCTCTAGAAGAAGGGGGGGAGATACATTTTTAAAACACATGGAAAATTCTCGGGGGATTGTACCAAACTTACCGAAAACACTCCCCCAAAAAAAAAAGACTGGCAGGCGATGTAAAAACCCCCCCCAAAGAAACAGGGGGACTACACGTTGGGGGACAACACAAAAGTGTCAGGGGCCCAAGTTTTTAAATGCCTCCCAGAAAAATCGGGGGGGTTACCAACAAACCCCGGTGTTTTCCCCGGCACGGGGCAGGCACCTAAAGTCGGTACCTTTACCAGGGCTGGGGTTTTGACGTTGGACTGCGTTGGGGCCCGCAGAACAGCCTGGGTTGATCGGGCCCTTTCCAACATGGGGCCCCGGCCCGACCGGGGGCCCCAGGGCGTTGACACCTGGAATTCCCCCAGGTAAGCCCCAAAACCCCCCAAGGGTCATACAGACCCCGGAAAGCATATTTGAGAATTGGCAGAAAAAAAGTATACTGTAGGGCAAAAATGGGAACCTTGTTTGCCTAAAGGGGGCCCATGTTTGGGGGAGATGGCGAGCCACACCTATCATCATGTTAATAACCCTTTTTTTGTCCCACCCCAAAAAATGGGAAATCTCTCTCTGTGTTGAAAATATTAAAAAAAAAATTTTTATGAAATGATAAGAGAATCTTTTCCAGATGGTAATGAAAAACCAAAAATACTTTTTTTGGGAAAAATTGGGGAAAATTTTTTCTCACAAAGTTAGTGATCTCGGGGATATTTACGCATTGGCAGAGCTGTATGACCCTGTGGTTTAGCGCCCCTTTTTTTTTAAAAATAATACGCATCGAATTTCCCCCCTATGAGCCCTATTTTCGGAATTCCATTGTTCCAGTCAACCAAACTCATAGTAATTTTTAGAACTCCGTCTATCAATGAGTATAAGAAACCTCTCATTTACTGAATTTTTAAAAAGTGGTCAGAAATTGGGGGGAATTTTGGGGCCCTTTTCGCAAATTAAAAATGCCAATTTCAAAATAGGGGGGAGAATGAACAATGCAGATATTCCTGGCACTAAAATTACATTTTTTCTGTTCATCAGTCATGTCTCCAGACCCCCTATATTACTCTTGCTTTCTATTTTGAATTTTTATTCAAAAAATGAAGATTTACTGTTATCAGACTACCGCTTTTTGTAATTGTTTAAATAATGTCAACCCATTTTTGGGGTTAGAATGGCTAGTTGGGGGCTTATTAACTGAGTATTTGTTTACTTGAACATCGGCAAAATAACATTTCTCACTTTGAGCTCAATTTCAAGGGGGTTTTTTTTTAAAAATAATCAAAATCATCTCTATTTCTTTAATTTCCCTTTCCCTTCCATCAAATGAGACCAAGAAAACGAGAATA
>WNWK01029143.1:0-24686 GCA_009830355.1 Cherax destructor | reverse complement strand
ACCTACGCAAAGCATTTGATACAGTCGACCATGATTTATTGCTCACAAAATTAGCGCACTATGGTATTAGGGGCACCCCTCAATTATCTAAAGTCGTACATTAGCAACAGAAGCCAGTATGTACACAAAATGGAATGAACTCTTCCACACGACAAATTACAGTCGGTGTCCCTCAAGGTAGTGTCCTGGGGCCACTCTTATTTCTCATTTACATAAACGACCTACCGAATGCATCACAACTACTCAAACCCATTTTATTTGCAGATGACACAACATATGTCTTCTCACACAAATCCAGTCATACTAGCCAACACAGTTAATGCCGAATTACAGAAAATAACAACATGGATGACGACAAATAAACTTACTCTCAATACTGACAAGACCTACTTCATTCAGTTTGGAAACAAAGCTACAAATGTTCCACTTAACATAACACTAAATGGTGCACCCATCACAAGACTCAAAGAGGGAAAATTCTAGGAATCCACCTTGACAGTAGTCTTAAATTCCAAACTCATATACAACAAATTTCCAAGAAAATCTCAAAGACAGTAGGTATATTATCTAAGATACACTATCATGTGCCACAACCAGCTCTCATTGCACTATATCATTCTCTTATCTACCCTTATCTCACCTATGGAATCAGTGCATGGGGCTCAACAACATTAAATCACCTTAGACCACTCATAACCCAGCAAAGGCTGCAGTCAGGATGATAACAAATTTCCACTCTAGACAACATACTCCACCTATATTCAGAACATTAAAACTACTCACCGTAAAAAATATTCACACCTATTCATGTGCCATCTACATACATAAAACTACATGCTAATATCAACCCTCCGCTCAAAATTCTCCTCAACAACTTTAATAGGTCCCACGACCATGACACAAGACACAGATCACTATTTGACATACCCCGAGTCCATACTAACCAATGTAAAAATTCTATGCACATAAAGGGCCCCAGAATCTGGAATTCATTACCAGTAAATATTAAGTTAACCTTGTCCGAAAATCAATTCAAGACTCTTCTCAAAAATCACCTACTCACATTATACTAAATACTCATACTGTAACAAACTTTCAAACCCAATATTATTTTACTTAAGATAATCTCAATTTATATGTCATCCTCCTTAACACTTGTTGCAATATCATATCATCATATTGTTCATTTAAATATTATAGTACGTATCATCATTTTGTTAAATAGAAATAAAATATATAACTAGAAGAAACTCAATAAATTTTCTAGTATTGTTATTATACTAGTAATGCATCAACATATTGTAACTTGAATTAAAATATACAACTAAACTAAACTCAACCAATTTCTCTTGTATTGTCTTTTTATTGTATGTATAATCAGATTGAAATTTTAAATAATACAGAACTAGAATAAACTCAATCAATTTCTCTAGCATTAAGTCTTTAGTGAATAAGTCTTTAGAATAAGCTGCCCCTAATGCCATGGCATGCCAGTGGCCCTCCTTGCATTACAGTTTTATAATTGTAACTACCAATAACAATGTACACTTGTAACATGCATTGAAATAAAAATATTATTATTATTATTATTATTATAGTTAGTAGATGGGGAGCTGGAGGTATTGGGTAGATGGCGGGAATATTTTGAGGAACTTTTAAATGTCGATGAAAAAAGGGAGGCGGTAATTTCATGTACTGGCCAGGGAGGTACAACATCGTTTAGGAGTGAAGAAGAGCAGGATGTGAGTGTGGGGGAGGTGCGTGAGGCATTATGTAGAATGAAAGGGGGTAAAGCAGCTGGAATTGACGGAATCATGACAGAAATGTTAAAAGCAGGGGGGGATATAGTGCTGGAGTGGTTGGTATTTTTGTTTAATAAATGTATGAAAGAGGGGAAGGTACAAAGGGATTGGCAGAGAGCATGTATAGTTCCTTTATATAAAGGGAAGGGGGATAAAAGAGTGTAAAAATTATAGGGGAATAAGTTTACTGAGTATACCAGGTAAAGTGTATGGCAAGGTTATTATTGAAAGAATTAGAGGTAAGACAGAGAGTAGGATTGCAGATGAGCAAGGAGGCTTTAGAGTGGGTAGGGGATGTATAGATCAAGTGTTTACAGTGAAGCATATATGTGAACAGTATTTAGATAAAGGTAGAGAAGTTTTATTGCATTTATGGATTTAGAAAAGGCATATGATAGAGTGGATGAGGGAGCAATGTGGCAAATGTTGCAAGTGTATGGAATAGGTAGTAAGTTACTGAAGGCTGTAAAGAGTTTTTATGAGGATAGTGAGGCTCAGGTTAGGGTGTGTAGGAGAGAGGGAGATTACTTCCCGGTAAAAGTAGGTCTTAGACAGGGTTGTGTAATGTCACCATGGTTGTTTAATATATTTATAGATGGGGTTGTAAAAGAAGTAAATGCTAGGGTGTTGGGGAGAGGGGTGGGATTAAATTATGGAGAATTAAATGCAAAATGGGAGTTGACACAGTTACTTTTTGCTGATGATACTGTGCTTATGGGAGATTCTAAAGAAAAGTTGCAAAGGTTAGTGGACGAGTTTGGGAGAGTGTGTAAAGGTAGAAAGTTAAAAGTGAACATAGATAAGAGTAAGGTGATGAGGGTATCAAACGATTTAAATAAAGAAAAATTGGATATCACATTGGAGAGAGGGATTATGGAAGAAGTAAATGTTTTCAGATATTTGGGAGTTGATGTGTCAGCAGATGGGTTTATGAAGGATGAGGTTAACCATAGAATTGATGAAGGAAAAAAGGTGAGTGGTGCATTGAGGTATCTGTGGAGACAAAAACGTTATCCATGGAGGCAAAGAAGGGAATATACGAAAGTATAGTGGTACCAACACTCTTATATGGGTGTGAAGCATGGGTTGCAAATGCTGCAGCGAGGAGGAGGCTGGAGGCAGTGGAGATGTCCTGTCTAAGGGCAATGTGTGGTGTAAATATTATGCAGAAAATTCGGAATGTGGAAATTAGGAGAAGGTGTGGAGTTACTAAAAGTATTTGTCAGAGGGCTGAAGAGGGTTGTTGAGGTGGTTTGGTCATTTAGAGAGAATGGATCAAAGTAGAATGACTTGGAGAGCGTATAAATCTGTAGGGAAGGAAGGCGGGGTAGGGGTCGTCCTAGAAAAGGTTGGAGGGAAGGGGTAAAAGGAGGTTTTGTGGGCGAGGGCTTGGACTTCCAGCAAGCATGTGTGAGCGTGTTAGATAGGAGTGAATGGAGACGAATGGTTTTGGGACATGACGATCTGTTGGAGTGTGAGCAGGGTAACATTGTGTGAAGGGATTCAGGGAAACCAGTTAATTGATTTAGTTGGACTTGAGTCCTGGAAATGGGAAGTACAATGCCTGCACTTTAAAGGAGGGTCTGAGATAGTGACAGCTGGGAGGGACTTTTCTCAGCTGTAGTATCTGAGCTCCTCTGCAAAGACAGTGATTATGTATGAGTGTGGTGAAAGTGTTGAATGATGATGAAAGTTTTTTCTTTTGGGGATTTTCTTTCTTTTTGGGTCACCCTGCCTCGGTGGGGAGACGGCCGACTTGTTGAAAAAAAAAAAAAAAAATTTGATCTTAGATTTTACAGGTGTTAAGATTCTTGAATGATAATATGGAATTGAGATTATCTTAAGGAAAATAACATTGAGCATTTTTGACATTAACTTATAATATGAGTAGGGGTAACATAATAGTAACATATTATTAAAAATTGAGATTATCGTATAGGAAAGTAACAATGAGCATTTTTCAAAGTAGTTTATAGTATGATCATTTAGGTTTGGGTGAGTAGGTGGTTTTGAGTTGAGTCTTAAATTGATTTTCAGACAAGATTATCTTAATATTTACTGGTAATGAATTCAGATTCTGGGGCCCTTTATGTGCATAGAATTTTTACATAGGTTGATATGAACACGGGGTATATCAAAAAGTGATCTGTGTCGTGTGTTGTGGTCATGGGTCCTATTAAAGTTGGTGAGGAGAGTTTTGAGCAGAGGTTTATATTAGAGTGTAAAGTTTTATATATGTAGTAGGCACAAGAGTAAGTATGAATGTTCTTTACGGTGAGTAGTTTGAGACTTTTGAATATTGGTGGAGTATGCTGTCTAGAGTGGGAATTTGTTATCATTCTGACTGCGGCCTTTTGTTGTGTTATGAGTGGTCTAAGGTGATTTAATGTTGTTGATCCCCATGCACAGATTCCATAGGTGAGATACGGGTAGATAAGTGAATGATATAGTGCAAGGAGAGCTGATTGAGGTACATAATAGCGTATCTTTGATAATATGCCTACTGTCTTGAGATTTTCTTGGAAATTTGTTGTATATGTGTTTGGAATTTAAGGCTACTGTCAAGGTGGATTCCTAGGAATTTTCCCTCTGTGAGTCTTGTGATGGGTGTACCATTAAGTGTTATGTTAAGTGGAACATTTGTGGCTTTGCTTCCAAACTGTATGAAGTAGGTCTTGTCAGTATTGAGAGTAAGCTTGTTAGTCGTCATCCATGTTGATATTTTCTGTAATTCGGCATTAACAGTGTTGGCCAGTATAACTGGATTTGGGTGAAGAAGACATATGTTGTGTCATCTGCAAATAAAATGGGTTTGAGTAGTTGTGATGCATTCGGTAGGTCATTTATGTAAATGAGGAATAGGAGTGGCCCCAGGACACTTCCTTGAGGGACTCCGACTGTAATTGGTTGTGTGGAAGAGTTCGCTCCATTTGTGTACACGTATTGGCTTCTGTTGGTGAGGTATGATTTTAGGTAGTTGAGTGGGTGCCCCCTTATACCATAGTGTGCTAATTTTGTGAGCAGTAAATCATGGTCGACTGTATCAAAAGCTTTGCGGAGATCAATGAAGATTCCCAGTGGGACTTCTTTTTCTCAAGTGCTGTATATATTAACTCCAACATGTGCGTAATAGCATCGTTTGTGCTCTTGTTTGTCCTGAATCCAAATTGACAGGGGTTGAGTACATTGTGTGAGACGAGGTAGGAATAGATTTGTCTATGAATTATTTTTCGAAGATTTTAGAAAGCAATGGTAAATTAGAAATTGGTCTATAATTATTCAGGTCTGTTTGATCACCTCCTTTGTGGATCGGGGTGACCCTAGCTATTTTGAGAATTGATGGAAAGGTAGAGGCTTCAATGGATTTATTGAATAGTGTTGCTATAATTGGTGACAGTACCTGTGAAGCTTTTTGTACATAAAAGTTGGTAGGCTGTTTATGTCTCCTGCCTTGTTTTTAAGGGTGTTGATTATGAGCGAGACTTCAATTGGGTTGGTAGGAGCTAGGAATAGCGTATTAGGGTAGGTGTTTGTGAGGTAGTCTGTTGGACGGGTGTTTGAGCTTGGGATTTTACTCGCTAGATTCTTTCCTATGGTGGAGAAGAAAACATTAAGTCTGTTTGCTGTCTCAGTAGGTGAGAGTAGGGGTTCATCTGCTCTTGATAATTTGATGGTGTTGTTTTTCGCTATCTTATTATTTCCTAGAATTGCAGATAGGGTCTTCCAGGTCTTTTTCATATCACCTTTTATGTTTTGGAGTCTGTTCTCATAATACAATTTTTTTGATCTCCTTATCAAGACTCTTCTCAAAAATCACCTACTCACCCTATACTAAATACTCATACTGTAACAAACTTCTAAACCCAATATTATTTTACCTAAGAAGATCTCAATTTGATATGTTCATCCTCCTTAACACTTGTTGCAATTTCATATCATCATATTGTCATTTAAAATCTTATAGTATCATCATTTTCTTAATTTGAAATAAAATATATATCTAGATGAAACTCTAAAAACTATTTCTAGTATTGTTATTATACTAGTATAGCATCAACATACTGTAATTTGAAATAAATTCTACAACTAGATTAAACTCAACCAATTTCTCTTGTATTGTCTTTTAATAGTATGTATAACCATTTAATAATTTAAATAATACAGAACTAGAATAAACTCAATCAATTTCTTTAGCATTATGTACTTAGTGAATAAGTCTCTAGAATAAACTGCCCCTAATGCCATGGCATGCCAGTGGCTCTCCTTGCATTACAGTTTTATAATTGTTTTATAATTGTAACTACCAATAACATTGTACACTTGTAACATGCATTGAAATAAAAATTATTATTATTATTATTATTATGAGTAGCGTTTGGATTGTTCTCTGGTTATTAGACCCCTTCTGTATTGTTTTTCATATTGGTGCCTTTTGTTAATGGATTTAAGGATGCTGGGAGTTAGCCAGGGATTGTTAAGTCTCTTAGCTGTGATCTGTTTAGTTTTTTTAGGGCAATGTTTGTTATAGAGGTGGTGGGTTTTGTTAAGGAAATTCTTGATGCATTCATTAGTATCTGTATATGTTTCTAACTCATTATGCCAGTCAATGTTAATCATAGCTGTTATAAAGTTATTTACAGCTGACTCATTATGTATTCTGAAGGTAACTTTTGTAATATCTAGGGGCAATTTACCAAGATTAGTTATGAGAAAGGTCGGATAGTGGTCTGTGGTGTTGTCTGTGATGATGCCTGATTTTAGAGGGGCTATAGTATTAGTCCAGATGTGGTCTAGTAATGAGGTACTAGTCTCGGAGATTCTTGTAGGTTTTGATATTGTTGGTAGTAACAAGCAGTTGCTCATAGTGTTTGTGAATTCTGTTACTTGTGGGTCCTGGTCATGTAGGAGATTTATATTGAAGTCTCCTGTGAGCAGCAAATGGTCTTTGTTCATGTGTGCATCAGTTATTAGGTTACCTAGTTTTTCACTAAAATGGTGAATGTTTGACTGTGGTAATCTGTAGATGTTTATCACTGTGAGGGGTTTTTGCAGGTCTTTTGATTTAAATTTAGCTATAATATATTCTCCATGCTCATCCCTTATGCAAGAGTTATTGATACATTCAAGTTGATCTGAGTAATATATAGCTATTCCACCCCTCGCTGATCTGTCCTACAATTGTGAATGGCTGTGTAACCGGGATGGCATAGACATCTGTAGTATCAGGCTTCAGCCAGGTCTCAGTGAGTGTGATGATTGACATATTGGTCTGGAGGGATTGGAGTAGTGCTGTGAGGTCATCATAATGTTTGCTCAAAGATCTAACATTGTAATTGAAGATAGTTATGTTATTGTTGGCTCTGAGTAATGTCTTTGCTTGATCTGCTGTGTAATAGTTACAGTTGCTGTTGGAATCATGTAAGTCATTTAATAATAGGTTGATATCAGGATCAATTCCTGTAATCATAAGATTTGATGTGATTCTATAACTAGACCTGAGAAGAATAGATAATACTAAACTTAATAATATGATACTAGAATAAATGCTTAGGAACTATTTGATTATTACAAATTTTTAATAAGAGTTTGTAGAGATACAGGGTATTTGACAGAGTTCTTGGCACGTGAATTTGTACCTTAGTCAATTTATACAAATGCAATTAATTGAACTATGGTAGTTTACTAAAGCTGGGAATAAAGGAGCTAGGGAAAATGATAGCAAACAATGAAAGTAAAGTAAATTAGTACCTGAGTTAGCACCTTAATTATTATAATAAAAATTAATAAAAGAACTGTGGCAGTTAGATTTTTTTTTTTTTTTTTAAATAAAATCTAGGGTATATACAGTGGACCCTCGGTTAACGAATACCCCGGAAATCGTGCAATTATGTAAGTATAATTTTGTAAGTTCTTGTGGAAGTGTATTTTTGGGGGTCTGAAATAGACTAACCTACGTGAAATTTTTCCTTAAGGGAGTAAATTCGTTCGGTAATGGCACTTGAGCAGACTTCAGGAGTGAAGTTTTTACGAAACTCGGGGGTCCACTGTAATAGTAAACAATGAGGGTTAACACTTTAGGGAATATAATAGTAAATAAAAAGAGTAAAACACTTTAGCACCAAAAATAGCACCTTAATTACGAGTTAACACTTTAGGGAATATAATAGTTTCTGTTTCACAGTCACCTGGCAGGTGACTGTGACTTGTTCTGTGACTTGTTCTACTTTTTTCTTTTATTTTTTAACATTTTATTTTTTCAAGTAACTTTTATGGCCTGTGAGACCAATATAAGCCATATTTTGTATATATACACTCCTTGTATACTACACAATAACTGCTGGCTGGCTGGCTGGCTGGCTGGCTAGCTGACCAGCTGGCTGGCTGGCTAGCTGACCAGCTGGCTGGCTGGCTAGCTGACCAGCTGGCTGGCTGGCTGGCTAGCTGACCAGCTGGCTGGCTGGCTGGCTGACCAGCTGGCTGGCTGACCTGCTGGCTGGCTGGCTAGCTGACCAGCTGGCTGGCTGGCTGGCTGACCAGCTGGCTGGCTGGCTGACCAGCTGACCAGCTGGCTGGCTGGCTGACCAGCTGGCTGGCTGGCTGGCTGGCTGACCAGCTGGCTGGCTGAACTGCTGGCTGGCTGGCTAGCTGACCAGCTGGCTGACTGGCTGGCTGACCAGCTGGCTGGTTTGCTGACCAGCTGGCTGGCTGGCTGGCCAGCTGGCTAGTTGGCTGACCAGCTGGCTTGCTGGCTGGCTGACCAGCTAGCCGGCTGGCTGGCTGTGTGTCTCACAGGAAACACATAAATGCAATTACAGTGGACCCTCGGTTAACGAAATTAATCCGTTCCAGGAGCTATTACTTAATCTGAATCTTTCGTTATCTGAAACCTTATTTCCCATAAGAAATAATGTAAATACAATTAATTCGTTCCACAAAAAAATAATCACTCAAAATAAAAAAAAATAACATTTACTTACCTTTATTGAAGAGACTTGCAGGCATCTGGAAGATATGTATATGATGATTGGAGCAGGTTTTAGTGGTTGGAAGGAGAATCCCCCTCCAAAAGGACTTCAGGTGACAAGTCCCTCTCTGGGGTTACTTCCCTTCTTGGTCTTTTAATGCCACTAGGACCAGCTTGAGAGTCACTAGACCCCTGCCTGGTGAAGTAGCTGTCCAGAGTCCTCTGTTTCTGGCGACTCTTCAACACTTTTCTGAAGTACAACATGGCTCTGTCACTGAAGTGGTTGCACAGAAGGCTCATTTCAGCTTGCTCAGGGTGGTATCTTTCAACAAATGTCTGCAACTCATTCCACTTTGTACACATCTCCTTAAGCACTGAAGAAGGCACCTCCTTATCTCTCTCTCTCTCTTCCTGTGAAGCAATAACCTCAGCTGTGGTCTGTTGCTGTTCCAGATGAAGCTCTTGCAGCTCTTCAGTTGTTAGCTCTATCCTGTGCTCCTCCACCAACTCTTCCACATCCTCACCACTCACCTCCAACCCCAGGCTGTTCCCCAATTCCACAATATCTTCCACAATATCTTCCACAACATATTCCACAACAGGCACAGGGTCGTCAGGGTCAGGGTCAGCCTCAAATCCTTCAAAATTCCTCTCTTTTACACAATCCGGCCACAGTGGTCTCCAAGCAGAGTTCAGAGTCCTGGAAGTCACTTCCTCCCAAGCCTTACCTATAAGGCCTATGCAATGCACGATATTGAGGTGTTCTTTCCAGAACTCTCTTAGGGTCAATTCAGAGTCATTGGTCATATTAAAGCACCTCTGAAACAGTGCTTTGGTGTACAGTTTCTTGAAGTTGGAAATGACCTGCTGGTCCATGGGCTGGAGGAGAGGAGTGGTGTTAGGAGGCAAGAACTTCTCTTTGATGAAATTTATGTTGTCAGGCAACAACTCTTGCAAGTTGTGAGGATGAGCAGGAGCATTGTCCAGTAGCAGGAGGCACTTGAGTGGCAATTTATTTTCCAGGAGGTATTTCTTCACACTAGGGCCAAACACTCCAGTCATCCATTCCTTGAAAATCTCCGTAGTGACCCATGCCTTGGTGTTAGCTTTCCAATGCACACACAATTTATTCTTGTCAACACCGTGATTCCTGAAGGGTCTGGGATTTTCATAGTGATGCACCAGTAAAGGCTTCACTTTAAAATCACCACTGGCATTGGCACACATCATAAGAGTTAGCCTGTCTTTCATAGGCTTGTGTCCTGGCTGTGCCTTTTCCTCCTGAGTAATGTAGGTCCTGTTGGGCATTTTCTTCCAAAACAGGCCTGTTTCATCACAATTAAACACTTGTTGGGGGAGGAATTGTTCAGCCTCTCGAACCCCTTGAATTCCAGCACAAATTTTTCAGCTGCACGTTTGTCTGAGCTGGCTGCCTCACCATGCCTCACAACATTGTGTATGCCACTACGTTTCTTAAACTTCTCAAACCAGCCTTTGCTGGCTTTAAAATCACTCTCCTCACCACTGGTTGCAGGCATTGTCTTCACAAGATCTGCGTGCAACTTCCTTGCCTTTTCACAAATTATCGCCATAGAAATACTATCACCCGCTCTCTGTTTTTCATGGATCCACACCAACAACAACTTCTCAACCTCATCCACTGTTTTCGATCTTTGTTTCGTTAACAAATTAACCCCTTTTGCAACATTAGCTTTCTTGATCTCATTTCTCTGTGCCAGGATAGTGCCGATAGTAGATGGAGTTTTCTTGTACATCCTGGCAAGATCACTCAGACGTACACCACTCTCATATTTTTCTATGATTTCCTTCTTCAGTTCGATGGTGTTCCTCACTCTCTTTACCCCAGGGGTGCCACTAGGAAGCTTCTTTGGACTCATGGTGACTTATTTCACAGTGGCAATAACTAAAACCACCAAAAAATACACCAAATATATTGTGAATCTTTGAAAGAGCGCGCTGGGTAATGTTCTCTCAATGGTAAACAACGCTTCACTGGCGTCCTGCGCTTGCGCGGAGCAGGCGGACGCGTCTAATACCTTTCGGTAACCGAGGACTTTTTCGCTAACCGATTACGAAAAAAGCTTACGTTTTCCGAAACTTTCGTTAACAGGACCTTTCATTAACCGAGGGTCCACTGTATACATAGTGTAAATTACCTAGGATACACGAAAGAATATAATAATAATAATAATAATAATAATAATTGAAGCATGGTGTGTGTGTCACAGTCTTATCCGTAAACTAATGACAGTGGTGACATTTGACGAGGGGTGAGGGTCCTCTTATCTTATACAGTGGACCCTCGGTTAACGAAAGGTCCCGTTAACGAAAGTTTCGGAAAACGTAAGCTTTTTTCGGAATCGGTTAGCGAAAAATTCCTCGGTTACTGCAAGGTATTAGACGTGTCCGCCTGCTCCGCGCAAGCGCAGGACACCAGTGAAGCGTTGTTTACCATTGAGAGAACATTACCTAGCGCGCTCTTTCAAAGATTCACAATATATTTGGTGTCTCTTTTTGGTGGTTTAGTGATTGTCACTGTGAAATAAGTCACCATGGGTCCAAAGAAGCTTCCTAGTGGCACCCCAGTGGTAGCATTCATGGAGGGAGTGTAGCATTCATGGAGGGAGTGTAGTATTCATGCAGGGAGTGTAGCATTCATGCAGGGAGTGTAGCATTCATGCAGAGAGTGTAGCATTCATGCAGAGAGTGTAGCATTCATGCAGGGAGTGTAGCATTCATGCAGGGAGTGTAGCATTCATGCAGGGAGTGTAGCATTCATGCAGAGAGTGTAGCATTCATGCAGGGAGTGTAGCATTCATGGATGGAGTGTAGCATTCATGGAGGAGTGTAGCATTCATGCAGGAGTGTAGCATTCATGCAGAGAGTGTAGCATTCATGCAGGGAGTGTAGCATTCATGCAGGGAGTGTAGCATTCATGCAGGGAGTGTAGCATTCATGCAGGGAGTGTAGCATTCATGCAGGGAGTGTAGCATTCATGCAGGGAGTGTAGCATTCATGCAGGGAGTGTAGCATTCATGGATGGAGTGTAGCATTCATGGAGGGAGTGTAGCATTCATGCAGGGAGTGTAGCATTCATGCAGGGAGTGTAGCATTCATGCAGAGAGTGTAGCATTCATGCAGGGAGTGTAGCATTCATGCAGGGAGTGTAGCATTCATGCAGGGAGTGTAGCATTCATGCAGGGAGTGTAGCATTCATGCAGGGAGTGTAGCATTCATGCAGAGAGTGTAGCATTCATGCAGGGAGTGTAGCATTCATGGATGGAGTGTAGCATTCATGGAGGGAGTGTAGCATTCATGCAGGGAGTGTAGCATTCATGCAGAGAGTGTAGCATTCATGCAGGGAGTGTAGCATTCATGCAGGGAGTGTAGCATTCATGCCGGGAGTGTAGCATTCATGCGGGAGTGTAGAATTCATGCTGGGAGTGTAGCATTCATGCAGGGAGTGTAGCATTCATGCAGGGAGTGTAGCATTCATGGATGGAGTGTAGCATTCATGTAGGGAGTGTAGCATTCATGGAGGGAGTGTAGCATTCATGCAGGGAGTGTAGCATTCATGCAGAGAGTGTAGCATTCATGCAGGGAGTGTAGCATTCATGCAGGGAGTGTAGCATTCATGCAGGGAGTGTAGCATTCATGCAGGGAGTGTAGCATTCATGCAGGGAGTGTAGCATTCATGCAGGGAGTGTAGCATTCATGCAGGGAGTGTAGCATTCATGCAGAGAGTGTAGCATTCATGCAGGGAGTGTAGCATTCATGGATGGAGTGTAGCATTCATGGAGGGAGTGTAGCATTCATGCAGGGAGTGTAGCATTCATGCAGAGAGTGTAGCATTCATGCAGGGAGTGTAGCATTCATGCAGGGAGTGTAGCATTCATGCAGGGAGTGTAGCATTCATGCAGGGAGTGTAGCATTCATGCAGGGAGTGTAGCATTCATGCAGGGAGTGTAGCATTCATGCAGGGAGTGTAGCATTCATGCAGGGAGTGTAGCATTCATGCAGGGAGTGTAGCATTCATGCAGGGAGTGTAGCATTCATGCAGGGAGTGTAGCATTCATGCAGGGAGTGTAGCATTCATGCAGGGAGTGTAGCAGGCATGCAGGGAGTGTAGCAGCCCTGCAGGGAGTGTAGCAGGCATGCAGGGAGTGTAGCAGGCATGCAGGGAGTGTAGCAGGCATGCAGGGAGTGTAGCAGGCATGCAGGGAGTGTAGCAGGCATGCAGGGAGTGTAGCAGGCATGCAGGGAGTGTAGCATTCATGCATTAAAGAAAAAGAAGGAAGTAACCCCAGAGAGGGACTTGTTACCTGAAGTCCTTTTGGAGGGATTTCCCTTCCAACCATTAACACCCTGCCCCTGTCAGCAACTCTACCTTCCAGATGCTTGCAACTCTTCAATAAAGGTAAGTAAATGTTATTGTTTTTTTTTTGAGTGATTATTTTTTTGTGGAGCAATTAATTGTATTTACATTATTTCTTATGGGAAATAAGGTTTCAGATAACGAAAGATTCAGATTAAGTAATAGCTCCTGGACCGGATTAATTTCGTTAACCAAGGGTCCACTGTATTATCACTCCACTAATTAGTGTGATGACATTTGATGAGGGTACACTGCCTTCGATTTATTTGTTTTCACTGTTTTATCTGTCTCTTTGTCTCTCTCTGTCTATCTGTTTGTCTCTCTGTCTATCTGTTTGTCTCTCTGTCTATCTGTTTGTCTCTGTCTATCTGTTTGTCTCTGTCTATCTGTTTGTCTCTGTCTATCTGTTTGTCTCTCTGTCTCTCTCTGTCTCAGAGAGAGTCACTGCTTCACATCTGGGTTATCCTAGGTAATTTACACTATATATAATTGTATTTATGTGTACCTGTATGATGGTGAAGGCGGATTTGAAACATACCTTAGTAAACACTCTCGGAAAAAGGCACGAGGCTTCCAGAGAAAGCTTGCTGCAAGCAATACAGAGGGTGCTCACCCTCCCAAAGCTGTCAGGTTAGATTTCCCTAACAACACTGATCAAGAGAGTAAGTGTAATTGGTTTTACAAAGCTAGTGTAGACAACCCAGAGAAAACGATCAAGTTTCTCCATGATGAGGATAACTACGTATTTGTGCCTAATGATTCAACATTTATAGACAAACTTCTCGCTAAAGAATATGCCAACATCAAACTCCGAGCTGCCCCACCTAGGACACCTAAAGTGCTCATTGTCATATACAACGTCAACAAGCACTTGAATCCTAAATATCTGGTGTCAGAGCAAGTTACAAGCCCTCATCGACTTCCCAACAGGCGCTATGATATTGCATTGTACAGACCTCCTCAACGTCGATGTTATAAGTGTCAACGTTAGGGCCACATTGCCAGGAAATGCCCAGCTAAGTCATACTGGTGTGCAGTGTGTGCCAATGCTCATTCTTCTGAACGGTGTTATGATTTGATCAAACAGCACCTGACTGTTGCTAAACGATGTATCAATTGTAAGACTTCAGGAGTTACAGCAGCTCATGCTGACTGCAGTGTGAGGGCTGCCCACATCGCAGCCAACCGCACCTCACCTTGCACCTCCCATTCTGACCCCCCAGGCCTACCAGATACCTGGAGTCTGAACACTGGCTCATGCCTGCCCTCAGACAATGCGGTTGAGCACTTCACCTGGGAAGCACATCAACAGAGCTCCATCACGTCTGCTGTCAATACCAGTCTAGCTGAGTCAGCTGACAGTCAGCCACCGAGCTCAGCTGACCGGGGCTTCACGTCTCCAAATGTTCCTAGTCTTGCTCATGTGGTATACAACCTGAAGTCCCACATAGGACTACTGGAGAGACAGCAATTTCTCCTGAAGCAACAACTTGAGCAGCACAAGGAAAGATGTGTAGAGTATACCAATAGCAAGATTGTTACAAATTCTGAAAGCGAGTGTAAGGCTGATGAACAAGGTGGTGGTGGTGTCCTTAATTACGGCAATGACGAACCCAACAGCTGTGTTGATAACTATAGTGAGCATCATGCTGAGGGCAGTGTTGTCTCTGATGTTAGTAATAGTTATGAGTGTAATATAAGTGGTGATGCCGAGTGTGATGAGGGCAGTGGTCTCCATAATGTTAGTAATAGTGATGTGTGTCGTATAAGTGGTGGTGCCAAGTGTGATGAGGGCAGTGGTTTCCATGTTAGTAATAGTGATGAGGGTAATATAAGTGGTGGTGCCGAGTGTGATGAGGTTAACCACATTGACATTAATGTTGAATATAGCACTGCTGATAAATGTAATGAGCACAATGTTGGTAGTGGTGTTGGTGATGACAGTTATAGTGATGCGTGTAATGCTAGTGGAGGAGGGAATGTGAGTGGTAGTGCCACCTATCATACATTCACACATGAACAGCGTCGTGCTCTGTGTAAACAAAGACTCCCACGAGGCCTCACAACTGGACATGCACTCAGAAAACTCATGGACCAGGGTAACACTGCTGACATTGATGAGGTCTGCTCTTTATATGAACAATTTTTTCATTATGCTGAGAAACTAAGCCAGATTCCAGGACTTCTATAATAAATCAGTCCTTGTATAAACTTAATATTTTTAGCTGGAATATTGCATCACTTAGAAAAAGACTTCCTGACCTTCATCATAAAGTAACCACCGAACCCATTGATATTGTGTGTCTACAAGAGTGCAGAGTCCCTGAAAAATCCCAGCCCCCTAAATTGCCATCATTTGTTGCATATAACCTCAAATCTACTAACTGTTGTGTTCTATATATTAAAAAATCACTTCCCCATCAACTTCTCAAACATAAGAAAACAGAGGGACTGCAATACCATGGTGTTAGGATTTATATTGGGAACTCTGCTCTCAACATATTTAATATGTATGCTCCTGCTGATAAGTTCAATTACTTGGAGCTCCCAACTTGTGCTCAGTCTGAGCCTACTCTTATCATTGGAGATTATAATGCAAGACACAAAAGCATTGGAAGCTCACAGTTTGGTAATCGTAATGGTAACCAACTGTTGTCACTGTTAAATAGTCATGATAATGTGCAAATTGTAGGTGACCTTGAACCCACACATATCTATGGAGGCATCCTTGATCTGTGCCTTGGCTTCAACATTACTTCTGCCAGCTGTGAGTCTACCATTGTATCAGATATATCATCAGACCATTTCCCAAGGCTAACCTCACTAGATATAGGTAATACTATCCTTCCTGGTGGAATATTCAAACGGAAACGTTTTAATATTCCCCCTGATCAACATGAGGACTTTGTTGCACATGTGACTGACTGGTATAATTCCTATGAGTGTTCTTCTGTTGAGACCTTTAACAATGACCTTGTGAGCAGTATTCAGAACTAAATAGAGCCGCCTCAAAAACCTCCTGGAACTCTTAATCCAACCAACTTCCATAACAATCATACCTCCTATAATAACCATACTTATTACAATGATCTTAAACTTCGAACACTGAAACGTACTACTCGCAGACTAGACCTAGCCTATAGAAAACATTGTACCCCTGGAATGCTGAAGCTCTTTCAAACTGCCCTTGCTGCTGCCAGAGAGCGTATGACAGAGCTGCGGCAAACTGACTGGGAAAAATTTGTCAATGGTCTCAATGCTCACACCTCACTTAGCCGAGCATGGAGGGACATAACTAGAATTAAGGGTAACAGAACTGGTCAGATTGCGCACCCTCATCCCTTACATAGGGCGAATGAGCTAGTCAGTGCTTGGGCTGTTACATCAAGCTATGAAAATCTTCCCAGTACCACACAGGCAAAATTAAATGACAAATATGATGCAAGGGAGACTTGTTTGTTTTATGCTCAGCAAGGAAGATGACTGTAACATTCCTTTCACTGACTTTGAACTTGATGCAGCACTAACTAAGGGCAACTCCACGTCGCCTGGTGAGGATGGTATTACCTACAACATACTAAGATTGCTGTGTCGAGTACCAGGCAATCCTTTACTCGAATTATACAACATGAGCTATGTAACTGGGGAGCTCCCTAAATCTTGGACCAACAGCCTCATCCTTCCCATTCCTAAGCCCAATCAACAAAATTCATTTTGCCCAATACAGCCGAATACAGGCACCAGGCACCAGGCAGCAACATCAAGGCTGCTCCTATATTTTGCCATTCCTTGGGCCGTTGAGACTCCAGCAATGGTCTATTTGCAGGAACTGTTGTAACAACATACAAGGAACTTACAGTGACTAGAAAACTGACAGTGACTACAGCGAAATGGACCAAATATGACCAAAAGGGACCGGCATTCAAATACCAGACCCGCTACCAGACGTACAATCCTGACAAGCAACGTTTACCACTACACTGAGTGACTGACTCCCATATCAACTGCACAGTGTTAATGTGAAGTCAACATAATGGAAAACCTAATCAACAAAATACAAGGAAACTGACAGGTCTGTAATGTAGTGTAGTGTCGATTTTTTTCCCTCAGTGCCAGGTGAGGGGTGGAAGTGATTATTTAAACATGGCTGACTGACATTCAATCACCAGCTACTGCCAGATGTACAACTACGAAGCGACATTCTAATTATACTGACAGTACCTGACCATCATATCAACTGCACAGTGTTAATGGGAGGGAAACACAGGAGAAACCGATAAATCTACAAAACAAACTCCAGGAAACTGTCAGCCTATACCTGCGGTTCTCCCTCAGTGCTAAGTGTGGGAAAGAAGTGAATAGTTAACCAACCAAGGATATTTTTAATAGCGGACTTCCATATTAATGACCAGTGTACATTAGGAGGGAAATATAGGAGAAAACGCCAAATCTAACGACAAAACTCCAAGGAATCTGTCAGGGGGCAGTGGCCTTTTTTTCCCTCACTGCTTTTAAAAATAGCTGACACATCAACTCTACGAGGAATAGCAACAACTGCGAGCCCCGCTATATGGGACTGATGGGGCTGTGTACGGACATCGCCTTTGAAAAACTTCTTTTTACACTGCCAGGATGGAAATGAGTTAGAAGTGTGATAGGGGAAGCCGGACTATGAAGTGAGGAGTGATGGGAGTTTACGAAGTAAGGGGACAAGTGAGGGGTAATCCGGGTATGTGATAACAGAAAATTTACTAGTAACCAGTGGTGATTTCTCGAGTAGCTACTAGGCATTGCTAGGTGTCTGATAGGATCAGTGGTTTCTTTTTAATAAAAAGTAAAGAAAAGAAAACAAATTTTTTTTGTGAAATGATAAAGAGTGAAGAGTAACTATGGCTGGCATCAGAGGGGTTCAGGCTGCCATAATGATATTTATCATTATTGTGCATTTCTCGAAAGAAGGAAATCAGTCATGGGGTCTGGAAAAGGTGAATGAGGTGATAGCTCCCTGGAAAGTGAAAGCCCAACAGTGGCCATCATACCAGAAACGTAAGTGCCACTATCGCCGCAAGGTTTGGCAACCCCACATCTCCAAAACAAAACAGTGGCGCACAGCTTTTATAGTGGCGCTATTAAGTGGCGATATTCATACTAATCCAGGACCTCAATCTATGGTACAGGTGCAAAACAGACAGATAAGTCATGGTGATAATGACGGTCTAGTTGCTAGTAATGATAACAACACTATATGTAGTGCACAGACAATAGAACCATTATTATCTCAGACACCACCAGACATTTGTATACACTGTACTAAGGTACGAAAGAAGAACAGTAAACATACCATATGTAAAAGATGTATGGGGTGGGTGCATAATGGATGTGTGTCCAATTATAGTAATGGTGCCAGATTTCATTTTGTTTGTAACAAATGCACTTTGGCACAGTTACCCTTTAGCAATGATGACATTCATTTTCCTATTTTTAATGCTAATGACCCCTTGCCATTTATTGATGATTATGATTGTCTTAGGAAAACAGGCCTTCACTTTATTCATGTCAACGCAAGATCACTTCTTCCAAAATTGGCAGAGATTAGGATTCTAGCTAACAGAACTAGAGCGGCAGTTATATCCATCTCGGAATCCTGGTTGGATGATACGGTGACTGACGACGAGTTCAAAATAGAAGGTTACAATATAAAATGCTTAGATAGGAATAGAAAAGGTGGTGGGGTATGTGCCTACATAAAGAACGACTTAGCCTATAATCCAAGACCTGATTTAAATGACAATAAACTGGAGATTCTATGGTTTGAAGTGTTGCTACCCAAGACCAAACCCATCTTAGTAGGAACTAGTTATCGCCCTCCCACCCATGACCAGTTCTTAGAGGACTTTTCGAGAGTCTTGTCAGGACTTTATAACAATGACGAGACAGTAATATTAGGAGACTTCAACATCTGTTTTCAACAGCAAAATAACGGGCTATGTAAAAGATATAAGCAAATTCTGGATTTAAATAGTTACACGCAACTAATTAATACACCAACCCGGATCACAAAGTTCTCAGCCACCCTAATTGACCACGTACTTTGTAACCACCCTGAAAACATTAGTCAGTCAGGGGTCATTACCACAGGTCTTAGTGATCATTTCATCATTTACTGTACCAGGAAAATTACTAGGGAATGGATAGGCCTACACAAGACAATAAAAGTTAGGTCAACTAGAAACTACAGTAAAGAAACACTGGTAAATATGCTACACAATTGTGACTGGTCAGTGATAACAAGTTGCACGGACGTAAATGATGCCTGGGAAAAATTCAAAACAATGTTCACTGCCATCCTTGATAATATTGCACCAGTTAAAGAGGTTAGGATTAAACGAAGAACTGAACCCTGGATGACTACTGAGATATTAGATAATATGAAATTCAGAGACCAGTTGATAAAAGATTTAAGGCAAACAGACAGGATATTGCAGCACTAAATGAATTCCAAGGGTGAGGAACAGAGTGCAGAGGCTTATAAAGGCGCAAAGGCAAGACACTATTGCTCAAAGATCGAAGAGTACAAGAATAACCCTAGAAAGCTCTGGCAACAACTCAAACAGTTGGGGTATAACCATAAACCCGTAGATAAATCTAACATAGTTCTAAATGTCGATAACGAGGTATGCCACGAAACAACTAAAGTGGCAAATTGTTTTAATTCATACTACACAACTGTCGCATCAACACTAGTAAGTAAGTTTACCAGCTGCATCAAATACCTTTAACGCAAACTCTGATAAATTTAAAACATACTATACCAATAAAGGAGTAACTCCAAACAGTTGTCAACTAGTAAGTGTATCTCATGACTTCGTGCAAAAAAAAACTAAGCAGGTTAAACCCAATTAAGAGCACCGGCCCAGATAACATCCCGTCTAAATTCCTAAAAGATGGTGCCTCTGAACTGGCAATCCCCATTGCTCACATAATAAATTTGTCCATCACCACTAATACAGTGCCAGATGGGTTCAAGGAGGCCAGAGTTACTCCTATCTTCAAGAAAAATAGTAGGTCTGATGTCAGCAACTATAGGCCTGTCAGTATACTCAGTGTAATATCCAAAATTCTAGAGAGGGAGGTGTACTGTCAAGTAGCTAAATATCTTAGTGACAACAACATTCTTCATAGTTACCAATCAGGCTTTAGGAGATCTTACTCAACCGACACCTCCCTAATTAATCTGATGGATTACATGAGAACTGAAATGTCTATAGGGAACCTCATAGGAATGGTAACTTTAGACTTGCAAAAGGCCTTCGATACTGTCAACCATAATATATTATGTAAGAAACTTCAAGCTATCGGCATAGGTTCCACAGACTGGTTTAAGTCCTATCTTAGCAACAGGAAACAAATTGTCAAAATCAACAAAACGGAATCAGAACCACTGCCGATAGCATGTGGAGTTCCCCAAGGTAGTACAGTGGACCCCCGAGTTTCGTAAAAACTTCACTCCTGAAGTCTGCTCAAGTGCCATTACCGAACGAATTTACTCCCTTAAGGAAAAATTTCACGTAGGTTAGTCTATTTCAGACCCCCAAAAATACACTTCCACAAGAACTTACAAAATTATACTTACATAATTGCACGATTTCCGGGGTATTCGTTAACCGAGGGTCCACTGTATTCTGGGTCCCTTATTATTCCTGTGTTATGTAAATGATATGCCCATCAGTGTCAAGTGTAAACTCCTACTGTATGCGGATGACAGTGCTCTGTTATTGTCAGGTAAAGACCCACAAGATATAGCTAATGTATTAACACTGGAACTGGAGTCCTGCAGCAAATGGTTAGTAGACAACAAACTATCGTTACATCTCGGGAAAACAGAAGCCATACTCTTTGGCACGAAATATAAACTGAGCAGGGTAAATAATTTTAATATCCGGTGTAATGGGGAATCCATCACTTCAGTTTCCTCAGTAAAATATCTGGGAATCCCCTTTGACCCATGCATGTCAGGAGAATTGATAGGGAACAGTGTAGTAAAGAAAGCGAATGCCAGACTGAAGTTCCTCTACAGGCAAGCACAGTGTCTATCTACTGAGGCTCGCAGGACCCTATGTCTAGCCCTTATACAATGTCATATGGACTACGCTTGCTCTTCATGGTACTCTGCCTTGACAAAAAAACTGAAAGATAAGCTGCAAATCACCCAGAACAAAATGGTAAGATTCATCCTGGACCTGGGTCCAAGAGAGCATGTAGGCCAGGATGAATTACAACAATTGGATATGCTGAATATTGAAGACAGAGTAAAACAACTTAAATTAAATCAAGTTTATAAAATTGCTCACAAACAGTGTCCAGAATATCTTGCTGCCAATTTTGTCAAGGCTGGGAACCAAAGCAGTCATAGTACTAGGGGGAGAGAGCACAACTTTGTAGTTCCCACAGTCAGTGGCCAGGCTTCAAACACCTTTTATTGTACAGCAATAAAGGAATGGAACAGACTGCCTGCACATGTCAAAGCCAGTCACAGCATGAGCCAGTTCAAGAAGAGAACCAAAAGGTACCTAATGAATGTAGTGACAGAAAAGGAGGAGAATGATTTTTTATTTTTTTATCTAACACATATGTATATGTAAATAACTCTTTTTCCCTTATTCCTAGTATACATATATCCTTTATAATATAATAACATATATATCCTACACTGTAAAAAATTTAGGTGTTAAAAGGACCCCAATGGAAATAAGTCACTCTGTCTGACTTTTTTGGGTTATCCTAGGTTCTCTACACATATGCTGCTATGTATGATAATGTATGTAAATGTATTTGTGTATACCTGAATAAACTTACTTACTTACTTACTTAATATCTCTTACTAGCTGCTTATGTAAAACATTTGAGAGGATGATTCTTAATTGTCTCATGTACAGAATCAAACATTTTTTGTCCCCCCGGTTGCATGGTTTCATGCATGGAAGGAGTGTGCACCATTGCATAGCCACCTTTCTCACTCTGCACACTGACAGCTCATACACTACCTTCCTTGACCTTAATTCTGCTTTTGATGTTGCCAACCGACATGTAATCATTAGTGAACTTGCCAGAATGGATGTTGGAGGATGGCTTCTCCACTGGATTAAAGGCTACCTGTCCAACAGAAAGTCTTCTGTGTTGTTCCAGGGGCATAGAAGTATAACTAAAGACTTTGAATTAGGAACCCCACAGGGAGGTGTCCTCAGTCCCACTCTATTCAATATTCTAATTAATGCCAGCCCCATCATTATATGATCAGTTTCGCTGATGATATAATGATTCACACCATCGGATTCTCCAACACCCAAAACATCCTTAACCATGTACTAGCCTCGTGTCAGGACCTGGGGTTGATAATCTCTACTGATAAAACAAAGATACTCAATAGGTGTCCTCCTCGACAGAGAGGCACAGTTCGCCAGATCCAGTTGCATGATGGGTCTCTTCTAGAATATGTAAACAGATATAGGTATCTAGGCTTTGAGGTCCCACTACTTGGACCTGTTGTAACGAGACTTTGTCGTCAATATAAAGAAAGGCTGAGAGCACTTAGAGTTGTGGCAGGGTTTCACCCCAGGTATGGTGCTAATGTTAAAATTGTGAAAATGATGTATCTTGCTTATATTAGATCATTGGTTGATTATGCTGCGCCAATACTTGCTTTTGTGTCTGACTGGAAGCTTGGAGGGCTGGAAAAACTGCAGAACGAAGCAATGAGAATCATTTTAGGATGCCCTTGTACTGCCAAAATTTTAAATATGCAAAAAGAACTTGATATTCAGAGCATCAAAGATCGTGACAGAAGCCCTCCAAACTTTCCTCAGCACTGGTGAACATCCCTCCAGATGGATTGAAAAAACTGGAACCGACCTCCACATGAATCAGATACATGATCTGTGGCAAGTAAGGCAACAGCGGCACTTCTCCGCTCCATGGAATATTACCCCATTCCAAACTACCATCCCTCCATTTCCCCCCAAACTACTTCTTAAATCACAACCAAAGCTTCGCCTTGAAGCCAAACATGATGCCTTAAGCTGTATTGATAATTTAGCCAAACAGCACACTCTCTCACAAATTATTTACGTTGATGGTTCTGTTCACCAATCCACTGGTGTAGCTGGTAGTGCTGCTGTTGTCATACAGAGTGATGGCTCTCTTAAAGAAATTGGAGCACTCATCAATAACTGGGCCTCTACCCTTCAGACAGAACTGTTTGCCATACTCCTTGCACTCAAATGCGTCCATGTATCTAAGGTTGACTCTCTAATTGTAACTGATTCTCTGTCATCCATAAATGCTCTCAACTCATCAAGTATATCTTGTAGCATGCTTGTGTCAGAAGCCAGACACAGGTATGGTAGGATTGTGGATAGTCGAGTCAGAGTGCACATGCTGTGGATAGTTGAGTCAGAGTGCACATGCTGTGGATTCCATCTCACATTGGTCTTCAGATGCATGATAGAATTGATAAATTAGCTAAGTTTTATGCTTTCAAAGAGGGGGTAGATTACAATCTTGGCTTGTCAGTTAGCAGTTTGAGAACAATAATACGAAAAGAACTTCAACTGAATTTTATTGACTTAAGACTTAGGGAGATTGACACCAGTCAGTCCATCTATCATCATTCTATCATGCAGGAGGAGCCACATGTCTATGGTGCATCCAACAAAATAAGCAGACTCTTGGATGTCACTACCGCCCGCCTCCGGCTGGGTTACAAGTATCTTTGGCAGGTTAAATCACCACCACCAGATGTAGATCAAACAAAATGTAAACTTTGCCAGTTGGATTATTGTCACACCCTGCGTCATTATGTACTGGAGTGCGATAAAATTAATGAATTCAGAGACAACTCACTCAGAAATGTTCAAGATATGTCAAAATATTTTATCCACAGTGGTGTATTACAGACCATTCTGGAAAAATACCCTGACTTTGCTCCCTGTAAATAAAGCATTGCCACGTGTGTGTGTGTGTGTGTGTGTGTGTGTGTGTGTGTGTGTGTGTGTGTGTGTGTGTATGTGTGTGTGTGTGTGTGTGTATGTATGTATTAATTACCATTTAGTCCTATGCACATATCGATTGAAAACTGGGCCTGTTGTATGTGCGTGTGTGTGTGTGTGTGTATGTATATATGTGTGTACTCACCTATTTGTGGTTGCAGGGGTCCTCTCTCTCCCTGCTCCATGAGCTTTATCAAACCTCGTCTTTGTACTAACTATATACTAGCTAGTACCAACTACCTCATACA
Source organism: Cherax destructor (assembly GCA_009830355.1). NCBI lineage: Eukaryota > Metazoa > Arthropoda > Malacostraca > Decapoda > Parastacidae > Cherax > Cherax destructor. The sequence goes on along the minus strand of WNWK01029143.1, from coordinate 231 downwards.
CTATGTACTTTATTTTTAGTGCTATTACTTGCTTAAACTTTATAATATAAATCAAATCTTGCTTCTAAGTTAATTTCATATCATATTTACTATCTGTCCATTTAATTTAATCCCCATTTATATATTCTCTTGAAATAGTTCCCAACAAATCAATACCTAGTACTGCCTTTCATCCAATAACTCCTTTACTTGAAGCTTTAAAAGATAATTAAGGTGCTAATTCTGGTGCTA